>PISX010037554.1:0-10957 GCA_004024625.1 Mellivora capensis
CACATGAAAAAGTACTCCACATCACTCGGCATCAGGGAAATACAAATCAAAACCACAATGAGATATCACCTCACACCAGTCAGAATGGCTAAAATTAACAAGTCAGGAAATGACAGATGCTGGCGAGGATGCGGAGAAAGGGGAACCCTCCTACATTTTTGGTGGGAATGCAAGCTGGTGCAACCGCTCTGGAAAACAGAATGGAGGTTCCTCAAAAAGTTGAAAATAGAACTACCCTATGACCCAGCAATTGCACTACTAGATATTTACCCTAAAGATACAAACGTGGTGCTCCGAAGGGGCACGTGCACCCGAATGTTTATAGCAGCAATGTCTACAATAGCCAAACTAAGGAAAGAACCTAGATGTCCATCAACAGATGAATGGATAAAGAAGATGTGGTATATATACACAATGGAATACTATGCAGCCATCAAAAGAAATGAAATCTTGCCATTCGCAACGGCGTGGACGGAACTAGAGGGTATCATGCTAAGTGAAATAAGTCAGTCAGAGAAAGACAACTATCATATGATATCCCTGATATGAGGAAGTGGAGATGCAACATGGGGGACTAGGGGGGCAGAAAAAGAAGAAAAGAAACAAGATGGGATTGGGAGGGAGACAAACCATAAGTGACTCTTAATCTCACAAAACAAACTGAGGGTTGCTGGGGAGACGGGGTTGGGAAAGGGGGGTGGGGTAATGGACATTGGGGAGGGTATGTGCTATGGTTAGTGCTGTGAAGTGTGTAAACTTGGCGATTCACAGACATGTACCCCTGGGGATAAAAATATGTTTATAAAAAAAAAAAAAAAGAAAAGGGCTGTAAAGGGGAGATATACAAGATTGTCTATTAGAGCATAGATGTTACTTTTAAAAATTTCTGGAGGAGAATTCTAGTAGAAGGCTGGGCCAGTGGGGCACAGAGAAACCTGAATGGGTGTAGTTAGAGTGTATCTTACAAGAGGAGGCCACAGGGGAGTAGTCAGAGCTGACTCAGGGACCGATAAGGCATGCTCCCTTCCTCTGGGTGTTTGTCAGAGTGACTGATGATGGAATTGTCAGGAGTGGAGTCATACAATTAACAGGAATCAAAGGGAGATCATTGTATATATATAGAGAGAGAGGAGGAGAGGGGAGCAGAGGTTACAGAAATGGAGGCTGTGGTTACAGGCTCTAGTGGTCATTTCAAGACTTGCATCCAGATAGAAAAAAATGGAAAGGCAGAGGAGAATGAGAGGGGATGGAATGCTATATTTGTTCATACATCTGTCTTCCCTACTGTCTCCTTTAACTTCCTCTTCATTTTTTTTTCTTTTTTATAATGCTTTCAGTTAGTGGGGACAGCAGTATTAATGTCTTTATATAGAGGTTTCATGCAACCTCACAGCTTTGAATTCCCAAATGAGAGGACTTGAGGTGACAGAATCTGTATGATGGTCACCATAAAATTCAAACCAAAAAGTTACAACTAGAAGCTTCAGGCAAGAGAAAGTCCTCTGAAGCAAACAAACAAAATTCCACAGGGGTGGATACAGAAAGTGAACTGATCTGGAATAGTTAGGAAAAATAGAACAGCTCCTCTGGGGCAAAGCCTCAGTGTGCAGGCTCTGGGGACACTTCCAAGGTTAATGGGCTCCAGCTTCTATTCTACCAAGTCCCTCGCTCACTCCTCTATCAACTTCCTTTCTCCTTCCTCCTTGGAGTTGTGTGTCTTGGTTAGTCAGTGTTGCCGTGTTAGATCATGAAGCTTCATGCCCCAAACCTCTCAACCAGATGAGATTTTGTGATGGACACCAACAGGAAATCCTAGGTGAAAAGTGTGCATAGGGTAACTGCAAGCATCTAACCAAGAATGGTACAGAAGAGCCATACTGGGTCAGGTTCTCTGGAGAAATGGGATTCCAATCTAAGGGAAGAAGGCAAGACTAGAATTTCTGCAATAAAGTATAATAATATCTCTGGATAAAACATTAATTTGCTGGCTCTGGAGAGGATCTTTTAGTCTCAGGAGAGAATCTAGTGAGTAAAAACCTTACATGAATTATAGAAACATGTCTCCTATTTTCTAAGGCAACAGAATATAAAAAATTTGCTCCATTACCTGGCTTCTCTCTCTCCTCAGTGCCTACCACTTTATGTCCATAGTCTCTCTCATAGTTGAAGGTTACACTTTACAATATATAGGGAATACAAGCCTTCAGCTATTCAATTTCTAGAATATTCCCTGGTCATGCAAGTCACAAAGATCTCATGTGTTTTCCTAAACTATTTTGAAACATTATTTTATCAAGATAAAATGCTAATCACTTAGTGCTGCTGTAGCCTAATTTTAACTTGTTTTTGTAAAAACAAGGAAAGCATCATAGTCCACCTGGAAAGAAACAGGGAGGAGACAGGCAATGAGACAGAAAAAAAGCAGAAAGAGTAGGGATAGAATGTGGTGAAAAGGATGAAATGGGGAAAAAAGAGATTTATTCAGGAGATAAGCTTTAGCAGATCCATGTACTGAGTTCCCTAAGCCAGCAGGGTCAATTTAGAATTGATCTAGGAGACAGAAAGTTTGAATGCATTCTATACTTGTTTCTGCTCCCCACCAGCACACTATATTTTGATGATTGTTCTTTTGGCACATGACTAGAAAATGCATAACTGTGAAGGCAGAAAACATTGTACATATTAAACAGTGGTTGGTGTAACACATATTTAGTGTAGCTTACAGTGATCTGCCTTTGCTCCATTTCAACCCACTGGACTGCTAGATAATGGGAATTGGAGCCTGAATGTCTAGTCTGGGGCAGAATACATCCCCCGGAATTTTTTTTTCTGAATCTCTATTTATCAAGCTCCCTGACTGATGTAAAAATCAATACAGCAGAGACAGCATCAACATTTTTTTTTCTTCCAAAGAAAAATACTTTTTCCAGGTAGTTCATCCTCTAGGCTGCAGACAAAACACAATTTTTAAGTATAAGCATTAATTAAAGAGATAAAGAAATGTATCTCTCTTTGTTCAGAAGGAGAATTCTATTGAGCCTTTGACAATGAGACTGCTTAAGGGACAGACTGAGATGCTGTTTCCACACAGAGCTTCTGTAGAAGGAAGATAAAGAGCTCACTCATGAAGGACTCTGGCTTTCTGCCACCCTCTTGCTGCTTCCTCTGGATTCCAGTAGGAAGTAGAGTCCTAAAAGTAAATAAAGGGTCCACAAAGGACAAGATAAAGACTGTGACTTGAAGTCACAAACCAGAATACTCCTTTGGGGTACCTAATTGCCTCAGAAAGTCTTTGTGAGTTTTTGTCCCCATTTTAGGCCCTGCTGCTTTCCCCTAGCATCAGCTGACAGATTACACTGAGCTCACAAAAAGACAGGCCACTCAAGAACCCAGCCAAGATAGGTTTCTCATAGGTACAGAAAGCTCCTTGAAGTCACACTAGTTTATCAGGGGCCTCGGGGTGTTGGGGGGGTAGGAAATTGGTGCTCCATTTTGCCCATTCACAGATGGTTTACTTTAAAAAGTATCCTTGGGGTGCCTGGATGGCTCAGTCAGTTAAGTATCTGACTCTTGATCTCAGCTCAAGTCTTGATCTCAGGGTCATGAATTCAAGGCATTTAGGCCCAGCATGGAGCCTACTTTAAAAAATTAAGAAAAATTAAATTAAAAATAAAAAGTATCATTGGTAACAGGGGAGAAGCTGTAAACAGCAGCACCCTCAAGACCACCTACCCTGGGGATTGAATGCAGGGCTTGAGGAGAACCATATACCTCCTGACAGTGTGCCCAGTGCCTACTCCATTCAGTTCCCTGACTGTAATCCCATGCCCCTTTCCTGAAAGGAGTGGCCAGTCCACTCTACTATAGTTCCTGCTTCCTTTAGGCCATTCTCACACCTCTTACTGTATCCCACCAGCCAAAACCTTGGCTTTTTTTTCTTTTCTGTTTGGATTTAAGAAAAGTATTTAATTGAGGCATAATATATATTTAAGATAATACACAAACCCTAAGTGTCAAGCAGAATGAATTTTCACAAGCTAAATGCATCCATGTAACTGATACCCAGACTAAAAACTAAAACACTAGCATCCCAAAAGCTCCAGTTCCCTTCTAATCACTATCATCCAAGGATAACGACTACTCTGACTTCTCCCAGCATAGATTAATTTCTTGTGTTTTGTGGTTTACATAAATATAAATTGAATCCTAGAGTATGTACTTGTGTCTAGTTTCTTTGCTCACTATTTTGAGGCTTTAGAGGTTCATTCAGATGGGTCAGATATAGTTTTAGAATGTTTATTCTCATTTCTGTTAATTTAATATTTACCCAAAGTAATATTAATTTATCCTTTCCACCACTGAGGGGAATTGGGTAGTTTCCCTATTTTTAGTTGTCACAAGTAAGGTTGCATTAACATCCTAGCACAAGTGTTTTGAGGAACATACATATGTTCTCAGGGACTTTAGCTTTCCCATCTCTGACAAGCTCAAAGCTCTCTGCCTAATTCCAAATCTCAGTAGATAGCAGCCGATAGGACTGATTAATCATTGTGATTTTTAATGCCAAGTGTAGTAAATAGAGCTTAGAGTGGCCCCCATGTTCACACTCTGTATAATCATCTCCCGCTGAGTGTAAGCAAGACTCATGATTTGCTTCTCAATAATAGAAAATGGCAAAGGTGATGGGCTGTCACTTCTATGATTAGGTTACATTATATTTATACACACACATGCATTATATATATATATATATATATATATATATATATATATATATAGTTACAGCATATATAGTTATAGCTATAGGTATAATTATATAGCAATAGGGATGGGATGTCACTCCTGTGATCACAAGTGCATACACACACACACACACCCATGTTATAAAAAGGCTAATAGAAAAGGCCACCTGGAAAGGAACTACGGATGGCCTCCAGTTGCTGAAAGTGGCCTGTGGTCCAGAGCCATTAAGAAAACAAACTTGAGTTAAATAACTGCAAGATAATGTCTACCAACAAACTGAATGATCTAGGAAAAATAGATTTTTTCCCAATCAGGATTTCAGTTGAGAATACAGTTGGCTGACACCTTGATTGCAGCTTTGTAAGAAACTGTACAGAAGACCTACTTAAGCCATGCCCAAACTTCAGGCCTACAGAAACTGAGATAACAAATTTGTACTGTTTTAACTCACTAACTCTGTGGTAATTTGTGACATGGTGTATTAATTTTCTTTTGCTGCTATAGGACCTTACCACAAACTTAGTACCTTCAAACAACACATGTTTATTATCTCACAATTCTGGAGGTCAAAAGTCCTAGGATGTTTCCTTCTGGAGGCTTTAGGGGAGAACCAGTTTCATTCCCTTCTCCAATTTCTACAGGCCACATATATTCCTTGGCTCATGACCCCTTCTTCTGTCTTCAACATTTTGTCTGTCTCTCTGACCCCTATTTTTTTCTTTATTTTATTTTATTTTATTTTATTTTATTTTATTTTATTTTATTTTATTTTTACCATCCTTCCCTCTCTGACTCTGACCTTCCCAACTTCATCTTATCAGGAACCTTAAGATATCACTGGGCATACCCAGATAACCCAGAATTATTTCCTTATCTTGAGATCATTAATTTAATCACATCTGCAAAGTCCCTTTTGCCATGTAAGGTAACATATTCACAGATTCTGAAGATTAGGATCTGAGCATCTTTGGGAGGCCATTATTTTGCCAACCACTTGCTGTAGGGGAAAACTAATACACCAAGTATCATGGGAACCACTCTGTTCCTAATTGCTGTTCATCTCATTACATCAAATAATAGGGCTATAGGGAATGTCCAAGCAGCAACAAGTCCTCCTCCAAAGCCTGTTTTCTCTGAAAGTTTATGTATTATTTCAATAAACCATTTAACACATTCTGTAAATTCATTCTGGAGAATCATTGACTAAAGAGAAATATATACTTTAATGGGAAAAAAGTATCTCTCTTTTCATGAGGTGGAGATTAGTATTTACACGGTAACATCCTTAAGAAACTTCTTTCTTTTTATAAGCCAATGCTTTTTGAGCTAGACAAGATAGAGGGGTGTGTTGACTGTTCTGAATCTTAACATACAGCAACCTAAATGTATCAATTAAAACTATGTTTGGCTATAAGATAGACCCCAAATTTGAAGTTCATTTCTCTATTACATGAAAGTCTGAAGGTAGGCAATCTAAAACTTGCAATTGTAGCTGTGGTCCACTAGGTATTCAAGGACTTCACATTTTAATTTTATCTTCCTTATATGAATTTCTTTGTTCTCCATTGTCAATGTCATAACAAAATGTCATCATATTCAATTTGGATTAGTACAACAACCTGTAGGAGGTTATTTCCTATTTCTTTTGTCCTATTCCACAACATATGATACATCCAAAATGTTATCCATACCAGTCACCTGGTTGAATTTTTACAAACTCTTCCACTACACTGCTCAGAAATATCTTGCCATGTTTGAAGCTGAGGAAGAGTTCCCTAATGGGCCATATCAGAAAGAACCATTATCGACCAAGCCTTCTAACAGGAGGTAAAGTTCCAAGATGCCACAGTGTGCCCACTTCTTATTTCTTCTCTTATAAACATCCAGGACTTGTTGCTTTGTTCCATTAAGGTAATCGTGTCTGGACTCCACTGAACAAGAGTTCAAAATTTTCCCTCTCCTCCAAAGAAAAGTCTATGACCACATACCTAAAGTTCATTATCCCTGAAACAAAACCATGATTTTATATGTGCAACAAGAATTATTTACTACTCCTCCTCAGAAGCCTAATTCTGAGACAGGCATATCCTTCTTACCACCAGCAAGGGTCAGGAAAATTAGAAATTATACCAGATGGAAATTTGGATCTAAACAAAGGAATAAAGTATACTGGGAATGGCATTTATATGGGTAAATATATGGGTTTTTCTATTTTTAAAATCACTTCAAAACCTAATAGACTATTTAAACAAAATAACAAGGTAGTGTGAGGTTTATAACATATACAAAAGTAAAACATGGGGAAGGAAGCAAGATGTTGGAGGAGTAGGAGACTGAAATATCATTAGACCCCAGGAGTTCAGGTAGATAGTTATCAAACCCTTCTGAACACCTACAAACTCAACAGAAGATAGAAGAGAAGAGAAGCAATTCTAGGAAAAGAAAATCAACCACTTTCTGAAAGGTAGGACATGCAGAGAAGTGAATTTGAAGTGATGGGAAGATAGACCGTGAGGGAAGGAGCTGGCTCCTGACAAGTGAGAGAGCAGTGGAACACAAAATCAGAACTTTTAGAACTCTGCTCCACTAAGGTACATCATTCCAGAGGATAAGTAGGGGTGGAGACCTCATGGGGACAGTGCGGTCTCAGGACCCAGAGGATCACAGAAAGACCAGGGGTGTCTGAGTGTGGCAGAGCTGCCAGGTATTGGAGCAGGGAAGCTGACTACAGACACAGAGCTGAGGAGTGTGCTTTCAGCTCTGGGGGACTTTAAACTGTGATCCGAGACAGAGTCGGGCCACTGCTCTTCGAGCAGGAACCCCACAGGTATCAGATCCAGAGAGAACCACTCCTTCCTCCTCCAGGAGGAGCAGTGTGGGAGCATGCAGCAGGAATCTGCTGGGTTTAGGGACTCCAAGCAGGTATGTGCACCAGAGATAGAAACACTCAGTCATAGCCCGGGTGAGCACGGAGTGCAGCCAGAGATCATAAGACAGGAGGGATTGACTGCTTTCCTCTGAGGCATGGGGCCCCAAGCTATCAGCTCCTACTGGGCTGGAAATTGGGAGGCCACCATTTTCATTCCCATCCTCCAAAGCTCTATGGAAAGCATTCAGGGAACAAAAGCTATTGAGAATGAACCCGAGCAGATTACTTAGCCTGGCCCCTGGGAAGGGCAGTGCAAGTCTGCCTCGGGCAAAAACATTTGATACTCACTGCAATAGGACCCTCCTGCAGAAGATCAGCAAGAACATCCAGCCAAGACAAAGTTCACCAATCAATGAGAGCTGTGGAACTCCAGAGCTGGGGAAAGCAACACAGAATTAATGGCTTCTTTCCCATGATCTCTTAGTCTTTCAAAGTTAAATTTTTTTAATTTTATTTTATTCTTATTCTGTTTTTATAAACTTTTCCTCTTTCCCTTTTTGATGTTTTTAAACTATTTTATCTTATCAATACATTTTTAAAAAAATCTTTTTAAATTTTCAATGTTATAGGCATTATAAACTTCATTGTATTTAACCTTATTTTTTGTATACATATAGGTTTTTCTTTAAAACTTTAGGATACAATTTCTTCTAATAGATCAAGATATACCCTAAATCTAGCACATGGCTTTGTTCTAGGATCCAACCTGATCACATTCTCTCCTCTTTTTTTTTCTTTTTCCAACCAACTTATCTTATATTAATTCCTTTTTAGAATTTTTTTTAATTTTCATCTTTACAGTCATATTCCATTCTTTCATTGTGTTGACCCTAATTTTTGTAAATATATGTTATCCTTTCTTTAAAATTTTGTGAGGTACTTTCTTCTAAGAGACCAGAATACACCCAAAATCAAGTGGGTGGCTCTGTTCTATTCACCAGTCATATATATATATATATATATATATATATATATATATTCATATTCACAAGTCATATATATATATATTCACCAGTCATACATATATATGTTTTATATATATAATGTATTATATATATTATATATTATATATAATGTTTTTATATATATAATGTATCATATATATTATATATAATTATATATATAATTATATATATATAATGTTTTATAAAATGTTTCTCCCTTTCTTCTTCCAGTTTTCGTCTCTTCTGATTTGGTTAGTGTATATTTTTCTGGGGTCTTTACCACCCTTTTATTATTTTGTTCTCTCATCCATCTATTCTTATCTGGAAAAAATGACAAGGTGGAAAACCTCATCACAAAAAAGAACAAGAGGCAGTACCTACAGCTAGGGACCTAATTAATATGGACATTAGTAAGAAGTCACAACTAGAGTTCAGAATGATCATTATCAAGGTACTAGCTGTGCTCGAGGAAGGCATGAGGAATTAAAGAATCTCTTTCTGAAGAAATAAAATCCCTTTCTGGAGAAATAAAAGAACGAAAATCTAACCCAGTTGAAATTTAAAAAAAAAAACTATTAATGAGCTGCAATCAAAAGTGGAGGCTCTTAGTCCTAGGATAAATGAGACAGAAGCGAATTAGTGATATCGAAGGCCAAATGATGGAGAAAAAAAGTAACTGACCAAAAGAGAGAAAAACAAATATTGGACCAGGAGGGGAAAATTCAAAAGATAAGTGATACCAAAAGATGAAACAATATTAGAATAACTAGGATCCCAGAAGAAGAAGAAAGAGAGAGGGGGGCAGAAGGAATATAGGAGAAAATTATAGTAGAGAATTCCCCTAATATGGCAAAGATAACAAGCATCAAAATCCAACACACAGAGAGAACATCCCACAAAATAAATAAAGATAGGTCTACACCCCATCATCTAATGAAAAACTTACAAGTCTTAGTGACAAAGGGAAAATCCTGAAAGCAGCTTGGGAAAGAGGTTTGTAACATACAATGGTAGAAATATTAGATTGGCAGCAGACTTATCCACAGAGACCAGGCAGGCCAGAAAGGACTGGCATAATGTATTCAGAGCACCAAATGAGAAAAATAAACAGCCAAGAATACTATATCCAGCTAGGCTGCCATTGAAAATTGAAGGAGAGATAAAAAGCTTCCAGGACAAATGAAAATTAAAAGAATTTGCAAAAACCAAACCAACCCTACAGGAAATATTGAAAGGGGTCCTCTAAGCAAAGAGAGAGCCTAAAAATGATGGACCAGAAAGGAACAAAGACAATATACAGTAAGAGTCAGCTTACAGGCAATATACTGGCACTAAATTCATATCATTCAATAGTTACCCTGCATGGAAATAGACTAAATGTCCCAATCAAAAGACACAGAGTATCAGATGCATTAACAAACATACACACACACACACACACACACACACACACAGACACACAAGACCCATCAATATGCTGTCTACAAGAAACTCATTTTAGACCGAAAGACACCTCCAGATTGAAAGTGAGGGGGTGGAAAACAATTTACCATGCTAATGGACATCAAAAAAAAGCTGAGGTGGCAATTTGTATATCAGATAAATTACATTTTAAGCCAAAGACTATAATAGGAGAAAAGGAAGGACACTATTTCATACTCAAAGGGTTGGTCCAACAAGAAGATCTAACAATTTTAAATATCTATGCCCCTAACAAAGAACAGCCAATTATGGAAATAAAGTAACAAAATCAAAGAAACACATTGACAATAATACAATAACAGTAGGGGACATTAACACCCCCCTCACTGAAATGGACAGATCATCCAAGCAAAAGATCAACAAGGAAATAAAGGCCTTAAATGACACACTGGACCAGATGGACACCACAGATATATTCACAACATTCCATCCCAAAGCAACAGAATACACATTCTTCTCTAGTGCACATGGAACATTCTCCAGAATAGATCACATCTTGGGTCATAAATCAGGTCTCAACTCATACCAAAAGATTGGGATCATGCCCTGCATATTTTCAGACTGCAGTGCTCTGAAACTAGAACTCAATCAAAAGAGGAAAGTTGGAAAGAACTCAAATACATGGAGGCTAAAGAGCATCCTACTCATGAATGTGTGAGCCAACCAGGAAAGTAAAGAATTGAAAAAATTCATGGAAACAAATGAAAATGAAAACAACAACTGTTCAAAATCTTTGGGACACTGCAAAGGTGGTCCTGAGAGGAAAGTATATAGTGATACAAGCCTTAGTCAAGAAAGAAGAAAGTTCTCAAGTACACAACCTAACCCTACACCTAAAGAAGCTGGGAAAAGAACAGCA
>PISX010037555.1:0-10949 GCA_004024625.1 Mellivora capensis
CCCCCCAATTTCCCTCAATTCCCTTCTCCTCTCCATCTCCCCATGTCCTCCGTGTTATTTGTTATGCTCCGCAAATCAGTGAAACCATATGATAATTGACTCTCTCCGCTTGACTTATTTCACTCAGCATAATCTCTTCCAGTCCCGTCCATGTTGCTACAAAAGTTGGGTATTCATCCTTTCTGATGGAGGCATAATATTCCATAGTGTATATGGACCACATCTTCCTTATCCATTCGTCCATGGAAGGGCATCTTGGTTCTTTCCGCAGTTTGGCGACCGTGGCCATTGCTGCTGTAAACATTGGGGTACAGATGGCCCTTCTTTTCACCACATCTGTATCTATGTGTTTTGTTAATATAAACATATATTTGCTAAATAAACACACAGTACTATAGGAAATGATGCTGAGTTAAAGTTTCTGTTAGTGTTGCTAATTGAAAGACTTCACAGAAGCTTTAATGTGTGCATTGTTTATCTCTGGAGATGTATTCAGTATGGGAGATTACTCAAATACATTTTACTAAGAAACTCTTTTTGCACAAAAATATCTCTTGGAATTCATGGGTCATTCTTTGAAAAATGCTGCTTTAGTGTATTTTATCTTGGACAGAGGCCTAAGTCATATATTTTTTTTTTCCTACACCTAACTAAGCTTTACTCTACCTCCAGCCTCTAAATGAAAATAATAAAACCTGACCTTCACCATCCTCTGAGGGGATATTATAAGATTCAATAAAGTAAACATAGCAAAACATTAAAAAAAAACACAACATATTATCCTTGCTCCCTATTGGATCTTCAGTAGTAACATGCCACAGAGCAACATTTTGTAGTGCTAACTTTTTAAATCATTTAAAAGCATAAAAATCAAATCAATACTAAAAACTACTAAAACTACTACAGTGAATTTAAAATGAATTTGAGAGCAGTAGGAGACAGAGAAACACAATTGCTTGTAACTGAGCAGAAAGGACCGAAAGGAAAGAAGACCACCTCTGAGTGTCCATCTTTTTTCTTTTTTTTTTTTCTTTACCAGTTATTTCTGTTTCCCTGTTTGCTTTCAATTTTAGTTTCTTTCAGTGATTGCCTCAGGACTGAGGAGAAGGGTCACACTGAGTAACTTTATTCTCCTAAAGAGGAGTACTCCTCTCCTGTGCCCGTTCAAATTCTGCTGAGGAACTTTCTCTTAAGAGTCTTCTTTTTTGTTATAGGCCTGTCTATTCCCTAATGAACTGACTGAAGTATCAGTTGACTTGAATGGGAGTCAACCAATACTAAATCTCTCGTAACAAGAACTGAAAGTTGAATTTAAAGAATAAGTTTAGAGGTGAAAGTATAATTCTTATTGGCATTGTATTTGGAGGTGGTGGCACGTTGCTTCTATCCTCACCCCCCACAGGAAGATTTTGAGCAATTCAATGAGATTACTTCAATCCTACCTTGACGATATCTGTCATCCATCAGAAGTGAGTCCAGTTGTAGCTCTGCTTATGACTGGGGACCTCATCTCTTCATCTTTAGAAATGAAGCTTTGCCCACTCTGCAGTGTTGTTGTAAGAACTAAATGAAATACCATAGATTCATCCAAGGGTACTTAGCAGGCTTTCTCTAAATGGTAGCCCTGGGTTTTCCTTTAGATTAGATAGTGTTATCAGATAATATAGTTCAGGCCTAACCATTGGAGCAACTCTAAAATCAAACTGCTTTTTGACAATCAAAAGGTGGAATTCTGTTCCTTGCACTTTTGCCCAGTAATTTATGTAGTAATTCTTTCTTGATTAGTGCATTTTTCTTTTTCTATAAAGAGTTAAGACTATCATTTCATATGCTTATTATCCAAGTATGGGCTTCATTTTAATTTTGGTCTATTCTGTATAGCAAAATAACCCTTCCACATGTGTGCTTTTTAAAAAAATATGTATTATACATTGATTATTTACTGTGGTTTTTGCCCAATTAAGGTATTACTAAACAGTGCTCTTGCAATAGACAAGGTCACATGCCTTAGGTGAGACGGAGGCTGTGATCTGGACCTCCATCATTTATGGGGAGGATCTGAGGATGCTGGAGTTTGATTTTTTTGTCCTGCCACAAGGGCCAAGTACGTCCAATGACTGTACTTATATGGTGGGAAATATATGCCATAGAGAGGTAAATGAGAAGATGAGAGAAATTACATAGATGCTAATTTTGAGACATTGGATCAATGTGTTCTATATCTCAGCCATCCCCATGTTCCAGTTGTCCAGCTCTCCAAACCACTGAATCAATAGCATGCATTGCATCACAGAGAAAGTATGGCCCACCTGCAAACAAGAATGCATTGACTTTGGATTGAATAATGGAATTTTTTTTCCTATAGTCTGAGAGAAAACACTTTTGATTATTGCAAATGCCTGGCTTCCTTGAGAAAGTGATGATTTTCTTAGAACTCCAAGACAAACATTCAACTTGAAGAGGATCATGCAATTTACATGATGGAACTAAAGAATAGGAGAAAAAGGATGCAGTGCAAGGACAATGGGAAGAGGAAAACCTGTCTGATTATTGAGAGATGGATCCTGGGAGAGACCACCCCCCCATCCCTGCCACACACACACGCACACAAAAAAAGGACCAAAATCAGGTCCTATGGTTCTGGTTTTCTCCTTAAGGACAAATCCCAAAGAAGGAATTAACAATATCCAAGTAGGTTTGGGGATTCCAAAGACCACTGGGGCTGATGTTCTGTCTTTTGGGCATGTCCTGGGAAAATGTAAAGTTTTCATGGATTTGAAATATTGGGGGCATTTATGTTGCAATAGCCGAAGAAGGTATTAAACAGGGTGGCCCTGAGTAAGGTCTTATTTTGGTGTTGTGGTGAAAGCAAAGAAAAAATCTGGCTGTGCTCCTCCACCCCCCCACCCCCCCAGCCCCGGCCAACGCCATTCATAAGTGCTACATAACCTGGTGATTAATAGGAGGACTCCTGTAACCCTATGGATGGTAGGGTGTGACTGGAGGCTAGGGTGAAATCCATGGACATCAGCAATAGTAACTGGATGGACTCTAAAGACCAAGCAGGACAACCTAAACTCAAAAGGATAATCAGTGGTCACGTGATCACAGAAGGGGCCACAACAGAGGTTAACTCAGAAACCAAGCCGGATGTGATATATCACCTGGAGACTTGGATGTCCCTCCCAGACACTGTATTTGGAAAGAGAAGATAAAGCATTTAAACCATGAGAGAGTCTTAAATACAAGATAAATATATATATATTCTGATTTTTTGGTAAGGAGCTTTTAGAGTAGATGGGATATTAGTTCTAAAACTAAATTAAAATTTTGATATCTGAATGTATAATTGCTAAATTCATACCTTTCCTACATGAAAGAGAGCCATGACTTTGGGGCAGCTTTTTTAGGATAGAATTTGTTTGACTTTGAACAAGAATCCTGAAATATGGAAAATTAGCCAAAAGCTATTAGGACATTCTTTAACTGATGTCTTTCATTTCCTCCTTGGTATTTTAATTTGTACACAAGTGCCCTGTGTACCAGGGTAGCTGAGGCCTGAGTTTTAAAAGAGAGTTTAATACCTTTTTATAGGCTACATTTTAGCCTGTAGAAATCAAAGTGAGAAAATGCAGATGTCAACAGTATAGTCTGTGGAGGCACCTTGGGAACTTCACTTGCTTAAGCTCCTAGAGCTCATATCTATTGAGTCTTAAAGGGATTTGCATGTTGCTTATTCACGTAAGCCATTCTTTGATAATGTTCATGGTAATGGTGTCCTCTTTTCTAGCCATCCCACTGTAGTCTCCTGAGAGGCTGGAAAGTAGAAGCCAAGAGTAATTGTAATATATAGATGGCCACAGGACTTGATTCAATAGGCAGACTGAGAAACTGAGGTCCAGTTAGACATAGAGGGTCTGGAAAATAACAGACCAAGGCAGGCAAGATAAACTCCAGAAAGCTATGCTAAGACAGGGAGAAGTAGCCAAGTATTAGGGAAGTCTAACCCGTATTAGATCCAACTCTAGCTGAGAGGTTTGGATAGTGAGCAGTGACTTAAATTTAATAGTACGCAAAAGGCTGTGGGAAGCAGTAACCCCTAATTTGCTTCTTGCTCAGCTGTAGAGATAGAGTATGGATGGATCTGAGAGAAAAAAATTTCAGAAATAGATAAAAAAAAATGGCATACTCTGTAAACATGGTGAATGGTTTCTTCTTGTTCTATCGCAAATGGTGTTCGTCTGGAGGCATGAGTTCGTTTGCCTCCTGCTTAAAGGCGGACATTTTTATCGACCAATATGATCCACTCTCCAGGTGAATTTCTGCAACCCTTTCATTACTCTGGTTGTTGGCTGGTCCCTGCCCTGTATCTATTTCCAATGCTGATTAACAGACTTCTGCCCATTTGTCGTCTCTGAAGCCCTTTGTTGATCACTGCCTACTCCAGCTGTATTCAACTGCCAGGATATTATTTTCCTCTTGCTGTCATTCTCCCCAGTAACTTCAGCTCAGCCTCAAAGCTGTTTGTCGGTAGTCGTAAGCGGTAACGTGTTGTGTTACCTAATGCTTTCAAACTCAATGGTTACGACATTCAAATAAGATTTTACAGGAGAGGCCAGGAAAACAAAATCAGTTTATAAATTTGTTAATTGCCCTGTGATGTTAACAGATAAACATACTAGCTAAAAAATTCTGTAACAATAAAACTCTTTAAAAACTGGGTATTAAGTGGTAAACATATCAGGGTCACTGAATATATATCAATGACTGAATAGTGATAGCTTAAACTTTTAACTTTGCAGAGTTTTAAGGTACCCCTTTTTTTTTCCAGGAGGACACTTTCTTAAAAAGTAATGTCTAGGGGCACCTGGGTGGCTCAGTCAGTTAAGCATCTGCCTTCAGCTCAGGTCATAATCCCAGGGTGCTGGGATAGAGCCCCACATTGGGCTCCCTGCTTAGCAGGGAGCCTGCTTCTTCCTCTGCTGCTCCCCCTGCTTGTACTCTCTGTCAAATAAATAAAATCTTTAAAAAAAATGTCTGTTGGCTACTCCTAACCCTCTTTCTAAATTGTGAAAGAAAACCCAACAGGAAGTTACAGAACTCACTGCTTTACTCTGTGCCAACTCCCTCAGACCACACAGAAACAAAACCTAGATGATTTGGCAGAGTTTTCAGACCTGAGGATAGACTTGGCAATGTGACAAGCAGAAGGGAAGCTGACATGGTGTCACTAGGCCAGGACAGAAGAGTGGTTACAGGCACTGCACAGTGAAGGCAGTGGAAGCAGCTGGATAGGGAGTTTGTCCTAGTGGGTGGGGAGAGAAAACATATTGGTTCACTTGATGTCAAGATAAAATGGAAGTTGGCATTTTAGTGAGTTATTGAGACCACAAAGATTGTTTGTGGATGGAGAAGAGATAGTGCTAGTACGTTGCTTTAAATACTTGATACTGCCACTTTCTAGGATTAAGGCCATGTAAAACAATATCTACAAGCTTTGTTTGGATTGAATCCCAACTTAAAAATATAATCTTCAAAAAAAAAAAGAACTAGATATAGAGATACCTTCCAGACTAATGTATCTTTATATTATGATTGTCTTCAAGAAAAATAGATTTATTATTAAAAAAAATTACTTTAAAGCAAGTTCATATGTTGGGTTAGGTAGATCTTATAAAGGCATAGCATTTTTGTTAATTGCAAATGTCTTATCAGATAAAGGGCTATGTATCCAAGATCTATAAAGAAGTACCAAACTCAGCACCCACAAAACAAATGATCCAGTCAAGAAATGGGCAGAAAACATGAACAGACATTTCTCCAAAGAAGATATACAAACAGCCAACAGACACATAAAAAGATGCTCAATATCACTTGACATCAGGGAAATAAAAATCAAACGACAGTGAGATACCACCTCAAACCAGTCAGAATGGCTAAAATGAACAACTCAGGAAACAACAAATGTTGGCGAGGATGTGGAGAAAGGGGAACCCTCTTACACTGTTGGTGGGAATGCAAGCTGGTGCAGCCACTCTGGAAAACAGTATGGAGGCTCCTCAAGAAGTTAAAAATAGAGCTACTCTATGGCCTAGCAATTGCACTACTAGGTATTTACCCAAAGGATGCAAACATTGTGATCAGAAGGAGGACCTGCAACCCAGTGTTTATAGCAGCAGTGTCCACAATAACCAAACAATGGAAAGAGCCCAGATGTCCATTGACAGATGAGTGGATAGAGAAGAGGTTTTGTGTGTGTGTGTGTGTGTGTGTGTGTGTGTGTGTGTAGACACACCTATATTATGTAAAATGTAATTACATTGATGTGGATGGAACTGGATGGTATTATGCTGAGTGAAATAAGCCAATCAGAAAAAGACAATTACATGGTTTCACTCACATGTGGAATTTAAGAAACAAAACAGAAGATCATAGGGGGAATCAGGGAAAAATAAAATAAGACAAAATCAGAGAGGGAGAAAAAGCATAAGAGAATCTTAACTCTAGGAAATAAACTAAGGGTTGCTGGAGGGGAAGTGGGTGGGGGAATGGGGTAACTGGGTGATAGATATTAAGGAAGGTATGTGATGTAATGAGCACTGGGTATTATATGCAACTGATATATGATTGAACTCTACATCTGAAACTAATAATACACTATATGTTAACTAATTGAATTTAAACAAAATAAGTTAATAAAGAAGTAAACTTAATATAAGTTTTAAAAATTCATAACTCTATACATTCTGTGGAATATGATTAGTAATATTAATTAACCAGTACCTCACATAAATGAAACAATGGAGAAGTAGTTCTTAATGGTGAGCTTGAAGTGTTAGCTCCTGAATTATCATCTAATCATCTCATATATATTGAATTGTAGTTTTTGCAAGTTTTAGTTTCAGCTGAAAGTCAGTGTGCTATCATAGGAAGAGTTTAAATGTTGAAGTCAAGTGGCCTGGTTTGAATTTGAATTCCAGTTTTACCACTTACCTGCCAGGCGACTATAGGTAACTGCCTAAATTTTTGATTATCCACTTATTTAATTGAAAGATAGAGATAATTTCATTGGATTGTGACAAATAGGAAAAGTTTTGGGCATATAACAGATGCTAATATCTAATATCCACAATTCTTGTCATTTATTGTATTAAATGTAGTATAGTAAGAATCCTAGTTTTAATATTAGAATCAAAGGTTTAAGTATCTTTACATATTCACTGGCTTGGAGCCTGGGGCAAGCTCCTGGACCCTTTGAGTGATTTTTTTATTGATCATTTATTTGTGAAGTGGTTATAGTAATGACATTGGTTTATTTTGCAGTTTAAATGAGACTTTTTAGATTAAAGTATATAAAATACCTGGTACAGAGTAAGACCCCATAAATATTAGTTTGATTTGAAATTTAATTTTTATTGGATCTCTCACATAAAATGTATAATTCTATTCAATAGAATATTAAAAATACTATTCTGCTCACCAACCATGCCTAAAGATAAGTATTTACACAAACTTAGCTTAATGAAAAAGAAATACTGAGATCATAGATTGAGCTTTTCTTATTTTATCCAAATCTTAGATATGTTAAAGGTACAGCTAAAGAACTGGCCAGATAATGCAGAAGGCTATTTTATGATCCTGTACTCCAAATGCTTATTTGTATCATTTGTTAGATTTTTATGAAAGTCTAGAAGGTGGGAAACAGAAGGTAATGCAACTAATAATAGTACAACACTGATCATTTCTTTTGACGGCACAACTGTTTCATCATAACTTGGTTATTAAACAGATGAATTAAGCAGATGTCAAAATAGACTTGAAGCTCCAGGGACTTTAGCTCTGTAAAATAATGTTATAAATTATTCCTCCACTGGGAATGCTTTTTTCCAATTGGACACTTATTATCACAGATAATGAATAAAGAGCTATAATAAATAGATAAATAAATGAACACATATAATGAGAAACAGATAATATTGTTTGAAAATGAGAAAGTGAACTCTTAAGAGAATAACGCATAATAATAAAGCTATGTTCTAAAAAATGTGAACATAGAAATATTAACACATTGTGGTGTAAAAGTGTAGGTAGCGTCATATCTTCTAAACTTTTGAATGAGAAAAGAGTATGTTGCTTGGCTTATTTGTCTCTGAATGTCAAGGCACAAGACCAAGTGGACTCTACATTTCTGCATAATACTTTATTTGCCTATCTGTAGGTTTAATTATTCTGATTTGGGGATATATATGGTTAGATGTCAAGATATGTTGGCACCATCATGATTTTTAGTTAAATATACGTAGGCAAGGGAGACCTTTTAATATCCATAAATCCAGTTTTCATATTTAGTTGAGGAAATAGCTTGTATCATCTTTTTTTAATCTTGTCTGGAAAATTGAGTTCATTTCAAATAAAATGATGGAAGTAAAACCACTCGTATTTAAAATAATACAGCTTGATTCAATTAAATCGTTTAAATTAGTTTAAATAAGAATTTAAACCCCATGTGTAATTATTTTCTAAAAAAGTTACCCAAATAACAGCTTTCCTCATCATTCCTTTTACTGCCTTCTATTCTCTCTGCATTATCAAAAAGATCAAACTACAGCACAGTATATTAACACAGGGAAGTCTAGTTTGGTCATGAATAGGTTATAAATAATATAAAGAGTTAATAAATCATAAAGAGAAATAAACTCATCAGAACAAAATAACTGAATCACAACAAAACACTAGCTAGATAAAAATTTCTATATGAGGAGCAGAATTATAAGCTCATTATATGGAGAAAACCCTTTGTTTCATAAATCTGTGTTGTGTTTAATTACTACTTTCTATACAATATCCTTTCAACAATTGTGCAACTTTTTGAGAATAGTTACTTGCCCCAGACTTGCATGATTATAATATGGTAAAGTTTTTATTAAAACCAAAATATTCTGACTTTGTGTTTACTGTTCTTTTTATTAGGTTGCATAAAATCAAAATCACACAGAACTGGGAATGTTTATTTAACCAATAGATTGTTCATCTTTTTAAAGATTGTTCATCTTTTTAAACTAGAACTATCTAGTCCATAGTTTATTGATTATGCTCATAAACATTCACACTTAGCAAATCTACCTTTTCCTATCTCTATTTCATAAATGAGAATATTTGATATTTGAGTCACTGGTCAGATGCAAGTAATGGAGCTATATCAATTAAATTACCAATAGTGAAGTACCAAAAGGGTATGAAAGGCTTAACTTCCTGTTTCTCAGTTCATTTTAATGGTAATTTTTTTAAGATTTTATTTTATTTATTTATTTATTTGACAGACAGAGATCAGAGATCACAAGTAGGCAGAGGCCAGGCGCCCCTAATGGTAAATTTTTATGAATTAAAATCACCCACCTATTTTCAAAGTTCAAAAAATGACTTTTAAAAATATTAAAGACAAAAACTTAATGAATTTTCTGTGAGCAATCCAAATATAATTCAATAACCCTGACTAATTGCATAAGAATTTAGGACATGGGCATAGCAGATAGCTCTGCATGTTTACCTATCCAGTGTCCATGTCCTTTTCTTCTGGTAAAATAGCATCTTGACTCTCCTTTGGGGAGCCACCTTCCCTACTTTTAGTCTAGGCTCCTGAGCTGGGCACTTCAGGGCTGGTCAATGAAAATCCTTCTGGTGTTCTTTGGAAAGAAGAGCTCTTTCTCATACTGGGTTTGCAAAGATGGAGGGAGCTAAGCCTAAGTTGATGGGGCCATGTTGTTAAAAGATGGAGAGAGCTTGCCAGCGAATGAAATCAGCATGGAAAATAGGAAAGTTAAGAAATGGAGTAACAGGGGTGCCTGGGTGGCTCAGTGGGTGAAAACCTCTGCCTTCGGCTCAGGTCATGATCCCAGGGTCCTGGGATTGAGCCCCACATCAGGCTCTCTGCTCAGCAGGGAGCCTGCTTCCTCCTCTCTCTGCCTGCTTCTCTGCCTATTTGTGATCTCTGTCTGTCAAATGAATAAATAAAATCTTTAAAAAAAAAGAAATGGAATAACATAGATTTCTAATATTATATCTTCAAACCAAGATTTTACTTTTGGACTTTAGTGAAATGAGCCAACATTTCATTCATCCATCCATTCATTTATTTATTTCATAAGCCTGTCTGATTTGAGTTTCTGCTACATATAATTAAAAATGTACTGATTATTATAACGTGTGGAAGGATGATGTTAGTGCTTCACCATGACTGAGTTCAAAGTTAACAACTTTGAGGATTTCTTGAAGGTATCTTGAATCTCAAGTATGTATTAGGGCCTTAAATATATTGTTATGCAGTAACAGTAACACATTTACTCAACCTTAGCTTCTGGTAATGAGATATATGAATACCAAAGCTAGGTGTGCTTTTTTGGCATTATACACACAAAAAATAAGAGGGTTTCCTTTGAAAATAGCGGATGAAGTAGAGAATGACCAAAGTATATGAATTAAGGATCAATCAAGTCTTATATACACTTCTCCAGTGAAGACATACAAATGGCTATCAGACACATGAAAAAATGTTCATCACTAGCCATCAGGGAGGTTCAAATTAAAACCACATTGAGATACCACCTCACACCAGTTAGAATGGCCAAAATTAGCAAGACAGGAAACAACGTGTGTTGGAGAGGATGTGGAGAAAGGGGAACCCTCTTACACTGTTGGTAGGAATGCAAGTTGGTGCAGCCACTCTGGAGAACAGTGTGGAGATTCCTCAAGTAGTTAAAAATAGAGCTTCCCTATGACCCTGCAATTGCGCTACTGGGTATTTACCCCAAAGATACAGATGTGGTGAAAAGAAGGGCCATCTGTACCCCAATGTTTATAGCAGCAATGGCCACGGTCGCCAAACTGTGGAAAGAACCAAGATGCCCTTCCATGGACGAATGGATAAGGAAGATGTGGTCCATATACACTAT
>PISX010037556.1:0-10961 GCA_004024625.1 Mellivora capensis
GCAAAATTCTCAAGACTCTCAAATGCCATTTAATTTCCATTCATTTTAATATTGTACAGAATGGAGTTCTTCTGAAAGGAGTAAAGGGGGTTTTGTTTAATCAAATAAGTAACAATTGGGTGTTAGGATTCCCCAAAGCCTGGAACTCATGAGTATTGACATTTTAAGTGGCAAATCTACCCAATAGCACAATGGTTGAGATCCATTTATTTTCAGGAGGAGAATGGATAAGCTTCTTTGCCTCTGGTTTTACCACTCCCAGTTAGTCCGCTGATAGGGTATCATGTCTCAGCCACCCTCCCAGTGGTGTACATTTTGGAAGGGACCATAGCATTCACAAAAGAATCAGCACAAAGCTCTGCCTATGGAAGCTTCCCTGCTTCCCCAAAACGGTAGGTTAGCAATCAATTTAGACATAGGTTGAAAAGGGGGCCTTTAAACTTGCTTTAAGGTTTTACAGATTGTAAAGTAACATGTTCATTAGATGTCTTCACTCCGTTCTGTTGTCTTGTCTTATTCCTTGCAAAAAGGGCAAGTTAGGGTGGAGGGTGAAGTGAACCTCGCTCAATATAATAATATATTATTATCAAAATAATTTTTTAGAATTTTGAATACTTTTACATTCTGATTTATATAACTCAATATGGCACATTGGAACACCTGTGTCAAAATATCGTGGCATTCAGTTACACGAAAATGTCTGTCTTTGCCCATCAGTGACCTCAGTAACACCTCACTTTGAATATTGATGGGGGAGAGAATGTTGGTACTGTTAAAGATCACTTTATAAATCTACTAAAAGAAATAAGGGAGGGGACGCCAGGGTGGCTCAGTTGGTTAAGCAGCTGCCTTCGGCTCAGGTCATGATCCCAGCGTCCTAGGATCGAGTCCCACTATTGGGCTCCTTGCTCGGCAGGGAGCCTGCTTCTCCCTCTGCCTCTGCCTGCCACTCTGTCTACCTGTGCTCGCTCACTCACTCTCTCTCCCACAAATAAATAAATAAAATCTTTAAAAAAAAAAGAAATAAGGGAAAAGAAAAGTGTTTGGGACTTGTTACCAGAATATATTTATTCACCTGCTTTTGGCCTTGTATCTTACTGCTGCCCTGCATAGGCCTCTGTAACTGCTGCCAGCAGTTTCTGATTCATCAAAGATATCACCCCCAGGGGGAATTATTTACACATGGAAATTGGCTGGAAATTAGGTGTCACCAAGAGGCTCCTTTTTATACTGTGGTGACATGTATGTGAATATATCAGTTCATATTGAACAAATGTCAAATACAAGTTTGGGTGAGTGGTCAATAGAGCTGGCCATAGACCAGGATTTCATGAAATAGAAGAGGCCCTAAAAGGCAGAAAGTGATGTCAAATAACTTGTTTCTAAATTTGAACTCAAATTCTTTTACAACATCTTCGATAACTGGTAAGGCACATCAAGTGACCAGGAATGCCCCCTCACAAAATAGAATACTCCATTTCCAGTTGGTTCTAATTCAAGCCTTTGCTTATTTTGACTGCAGTCTGCCTGCCTGATCCTTCTTCTAGTCCTAGCAAAGCTCTATGCAACCACAGGTTGAGACTAACCCATTTTCCCCATAGTGACTTTGCAGATTATTTGAAGACAGATATAAATGATCTCTATTTTTTGGCTTAAATTAAATCTTACCTTTAATTTGTAACACTGGGGGGTAGATAGAATACTTGTGTTTTGAGACTAACTAAAAGAAATGCTAATGATGTAAATGATAACAACATTGTATGTTAACTATACTGGAATTAAAAAAAACTTATTTAAAAAGGTGTATGAGCCCCTATGTTTATTGAAACATTATTTACAATAGCCAAGACTAGAAGGAACCCAAGTGTCCACTGAGAGGTGAATTGATAAAGAAGATATGGTATATATATGCAGTGAAACATTACTCAGATATAAAAGGGAATGTTATGTTGCCATTTGCAACAATATAGATGGATGTAGAGGGTCCATTGCGTGTTATACTATGTGAAATATGTCAGACAGAGAAAGACAAATACCTTATGACTTCACTTATATGTGGAATGTTAAAAACAAAACAAATGAACACCCCCCCCCCCCAAACCCAAACAGACTATAGAGAACCGACTGGTAATTGCCATAGGGGAGAATGGGCAAAGTAAAGGGAATTAAAAGGTACAAACTGGGGTGCCTGAGTGGCTCAGTTGGTTAAGTGGCAGACTATTTATTTTTGGCTCAGGTCATGATTTCAGGATCCTGGGATGGAGTCCCACGTTAGACTCCCTGCTGATCAGGGAGTCTGCTTGAGGATTCTCTCTTTCCCTCTCCCCCATGCTCTCTCTTTCTAAAATAAATAAATAAATCTTTTTTAAAAACATAAAAAAAAAAGAGATACAAACTTCCAGTTATAAAAGAGGTGGAAGTTAAGTATAAGAGGTGAAATATATCACATAAAGAAATTAGTCAATAATATAATAATGTTTTATGGTGACAGATGGTGACTACACATATCATGGTGAGCACCGAGTAATGTATAGAATTGTTGAATGTTGTACACATGAAAAAAAGATGCTAATGAAAATTATAGGGTAAATCAAATACTTCAAGACTCAAAAATAAATGATAGAATCCTGGCGTTGATCAAGCAGATACCATGATTTTGACTTTTCTTGAAATTCACCAGTCTATCCATCACAGCACAAAGCCACAAGGATGTTTGAAATCAGTGTTTGACATCACATCAGTGATTATTTGTAAAATCACTAATATGTGCAGATTCTCAGAACCTAAAGCTTAATTTATAACTAGTTAAATGTCTCATGCTCACAGACAAAGAACTTTCAAACAATAAGCAAATGTTTAGGAGACACCTGCAGCTCCAGAGAAATGTGAGGTTTTTGAAAGGTAAATTTCAAATATATTATTCTGACAGTTTCAAATAATTAAAAAATTGACATTTAGAGGAACATTATTTATATATTTCTAAATTCATTATAATTTTACAGTAAGAGAATGGTGAATTCTATCCATTTTAATAGAAAATATTCAGTGTACCCCTGGGGATAAAAATATGTTTGTAAAAAATAAAAATTAAAAAAAATACATACTATGTTCTAGATATTTTTATTGATTTCTTCTTTCTGAAATTTCTCATTTTTTATCTGTTTTATTATCTGAGTTAAAATTCTTGAGGCTCTTCCTTAATCTTTTATGCTTTAATGATGAGATTAAGGAAATCCTTTTTGAAATTATGATGACAGTAAGCTATCTGAAATATTTATCAAACATATTCATAATCTCCTATTATGCAAATTTTAATTTAATAACTAAGACTTATTTTAGAAAGAAAAGAACAGGATTAACTTTTCTCCCAAAGAGAAACAAGAAGATAATATGTATAATTTATATATAAGTGATACATAAACATATATATATTTACTGCTACTGTAATTTGCTGTTACTCCATGAGTTCTTAAAGTTACCAAAGAGTTGCAGTGAAAATAATTGCAGGAAAGCTGGAGAGAAAAGTTCAATATTTTGAAATGATGAACTGAAAATGTTTTATTCTTAGCTATTTATAAGGATGAGTAAATTACTTTCATACAGTTGAACATATATTTCAAATTTTCACAGACTGAATGGAGGGACATTTTTGTTAAGAGTTTAATCTCTTGAAAGGAAGTTGTGATGCTCAAATGAGAGTTTATAATATCTGTTTTTTACTCAAAATTTGTTTACAACAACAAAATGTTATTTTAATGGTATTTACCATATTTTCCCTTTGGGATACTCTGTATTTATGTGTAACTTATTATTTTCTTTAGGTGGGGTCTGCGTCTTGTCTATATTTTAATTACATCTTAGGCTGAGTATATGGTAGGCATTCACTCAATGTGATTTCTATTTCCATAAACTTTTGTATTGCTATTAAGGTACCACTTCAATATGTTTTTAATATGTGCCCTAAATAATTATCAAAGATAGACTGTCAGTTACAATACACATTTATTTAACTTGAAAATAATTTTAAATGACACATGCATTCCAGTTTTCAGAATTCATCAGAATCCTACAAAAGAGGATGCTTCAGAATGTGTTCAACTTATAGTTGTATTCTGCACACTTGAAAGAGGTGGGGAGGACTGATGTAAAAAAAAAAAAATACCAAACCCATTAAGTGTGAATGTATTGGTATGAGAATATAGGCAGAATACAATATATTTTCTTCAGCTTCCAAGCTAAGTTAAAAAGAAATTTGAATTCATATGTCATCTCTAATTTTATAAGCCTTGCAAAACCATTTCTTAATTTGGCACCATTACAGCCTGATTGGAGGCCACAGTGTTTGCCCAACTGGATCCAGTGAATTGGGAATCAGAGTGAATGAGTATTAAGATAGCGACATATGAGGAGAGCTGTATTACAGAAATCACACCAACAAATGTCAGAGTTGCTATACTAAGTAATACTTGGAAGTGATGGTATAGAGATATTCATAACAATGATGGGGGCTGGTTTTTATCTGGATTAATTGATAAAAAACAGATTTAAGAAATTAGTAAAGTTTTAATTCAATGAAATAAATGGCAAAAATCATTGAACTGGATCTTTTTCATAATCGATGTAATTTTGTGTTTTAAATAATATAGTACATGCTATTCATGAATGGATACTTTATTGACAGCAGATATAATTATACAGGGTGCTAAAACATTACACAATCATACAGTCTAAGTGAGTATTGATTAGAGAACAGCTTCAACCAGATTTATGCCACTCTGTAGGAATATAGAAAACACAAATTTTTCAATGATCTGAAGACCAAGAACTATTTGAAAGGCTGTTGTACCAACCATTCCAACAATGAATTTTCTATCTGCAATTTTTTAAAAAGATTTTTTATTTATTTATTTGAGAGAGAGGCAGTGAGAGAGCATGAGCGAGGAGAAGGTCAGAGGGAGAAGCAGACTCCCCGTGGAGCTGGGAGCCCGATGCGGGACTCGATCCCGGGTCTCCGGGATCATGACCTGAGCCAAACACAGTCGTCCAACCAACTGAGCCACCCAGGCATCCCTCTATCTGCAATTTTGATGGCTCATTAGTTATTTCCAGATAAATCTTTTGCCAAAGGGAAGAACTATTCCCTTTAAGCAGAAGACTCGAAAGGGACAGTGAAACAAAAAATATACATATGAAAGAAATGTGTGTATAAATAAATAGATTATGAAATAAGAGAAGTTGTTTATGCAGCATTCTGGAACATGGAAGTATTGGATCCTATAGAAAGGACCAAAAGATATAAAATCATCACTGTCATGGAATTGACATATTAGTGGTGGTGATAGTAGAATGATAAACCAATAAGTGAATTGAATAGTATATTTATTTATTTATTTTTAGAGGTGGCAGGGACAGAGGGAGAGGAAGAGAGAAAATCTTAAGCAGACTCCATGCCCACCATGGCCTGATGAGGTGCTCGATCTCACAACCCTGAGATCATGGGCTGAGCTGAAATCAAATCAGACACTTAACTGACTGAGCCATTCAGGTGCCTCTGCATAATATATATAAAATGGAAAGCTGTATATGGAGTAAAATCAAGAAAGGAGGGATGATGAGAGTAAGGAATGAGGAAAAGGAGGAATAATAGTTGCTATCTTACAAGGGATGGTCAGTGAAGTTCTAGTTGAAAAATGGCATTTGGGCATAGATATGAAGGGGTTGAGAGAACCATATAGGTGTCTGGGGGAGGAGTGTTCTGGTTACAGGAAACAAGGGCAAAGGCCCTGAAACAGCAGTGTGCTTATCCTATTTAGGGAAATAAGTTGGTCAGAGTAGGAACAGAGTCAGAGAGGAGGGGGAGGAAAAAGATAACAAAGCAATAGAAATAAGGAGACTGGGGCAGACCATGTGGGGCCTTATTTAATGACTTCGGTTTCTACTGTGAGTGAGATGGGGTACCACTGGAGAATTTTGAATAGAGGACTTAAATTTAGATGTAGGTCTTATTTTCCAATTTTAGTATCTGAACTATATTTTTCATTTGAAAATAGTTCTGTGATTTGTTTGTTTGTTTTGGTTAATACACAGGCATGAATGTCCTTTATATGTGTAGTAAGATGAAAACAAATGTGGTAGGGACGTCTGGGTGGCTCAGTTGGTTAAGAGTCTGCCTTCAGCTCAGGTCATGATCCCAGGGTCCTGGGATCAAGTCCCTCATCAGACTCCTTGCCTGAGGGGGAGCCTGCTTCCCCTTGCTCAATGGGGAGCCTGCTTCTCCCTCTGCCTACTGCTCTCCCTGCTTGTGCTCTCGCTCTCTGACAAATAAATAAGTAAAAATCCTTAAAAAAAAACCCAAAAAACCAAAGGTGGGGGTGCCTAGGTGGCTTAGTTTGTTAAGAGGCTGCCTTCAGCTTAGGTCTTGATCCTGGGGTCTGCTTCTCCCTTTTCCTCTGCCCCTCCCTCTCCAAAACAAATAAATAACAAAAACAAAAACAAATGTGAGTCTCTTAATCATAGGAATCAAACTAAGGGTTGCTGGAGGGGAGTGAAGGGATGGGGTAACTAGGTGATGGACATTGGGGAGGGTATGTGTTGATATGAGCACTGGGTAATATAAGTAATGAATCACAGACCTGTATCCGTGAAACAATATATCATGTGTTAATTAATTAAATTTAAATTTTAAAAAACTCCAAATATGACTATAGTTGATATTGTCTTCTAAAGCAAGATATGAAGCCTGCTTCATATCTGTTGGGAAATAAATGTTTATATTGCTCTTCCATTTTCAGAAGGCATATAGAAGATAATTCTATTTGTGGAATACTGAGTTGGAAGTTGTCAGGCACTTTTCCCCCCCCAGAAACATTTTATTTTTTAAACACTTCATGGAAGTACTCTTTCATTCTTTGTATTATATTTCAGCCATTATGTGTTAAATGGCCTTTAATAGGCTATCCTGGAAGCATTTATTGCATTATTTCTATGAAAATAATGTAATCTGATTTCCAAATCATTGGCCTATGTATAAACTTTAGGAACACAATTTATTAACAAATTGCCTTTATAAATAGGTACAAACAGGTAGATAATGTTAATGATTGACCTTCAGTAGGTCAAATAGTCTTAATAAATTTTTTAAATAGGACAATCTTTCTCATGTCCCGTGAAATCGCATTTGGGGTTTAGTATGCAATCTTTGCATACACAACATAATTTTTCTTGATTAGGATTGAAATTTATACTGCTTCAGAGTTTTCATCCTTAAATTAAAATCTACCTAGGGTAAAGCTTGGTTCATAGAAATTAAGGAGAGAGAAAGCCCTCCCTACTCCCATTTTATATATGCCATCAATGAAAAGTTTTTGGCGCCTTTTCTAGGCATGGTATTGAGATAGGGGGCCATCCTAGGCAGATGGGTTATGACTTTTGGAATGAAAATTGTAGCAGTCAAGACAAGTGATGTATCATAACTTCTAAGGGCAGATGCTCTGGAGTCAGGAAAGCTTGGATCCCACCTCTGCAGCTGATTAGCTGTGGGACTTTGGTCATGTTACTTAACCTCTTCTTTAGGACTCAGTGTCTTCATCTTCAAAATTAAGATTCTACCTATTTGAGTTCTAAGGATGATCAAAGGAAATAGTATTTGTAATGCCTCGTTTCTAGGGATGCCAGCTATTTAGTAGGTGTGGTAGATTAGTTGCAAAAATGACCGAGATTCTACACTCTTTCCTGTATCTACACCCTTTTAAAATAGGACTTTGATGTTTCTCCCATCAGGGTATAGAGCCCATTTTTCACATCTTGAATCTATGATGGTCTTTTGATTTATCTTAGCCAATGATTGCAAGCCTAGACCTTAAGAGTCATTACACTCTTTTCCTCCCTCTCTTGGACCCGTCTGACTGACACGAGAATAAGCTTCACCTAGACTCCTAGAGGATGAAGGAGCACATGGAACTGATCTGAGTTGTCTCATGTAAGGCCATCCTAGATCAGCTAGATCACTGCTTACTTATCAGTCCAAAGACTTGTCAAAAAAAATAAGCTGGTTGTTGTTACTGTTTAAAGTATAATTAATGTTCAGTAATCTTCACATATTTAAAACATACAGTTTAATAAATTTATACATGTAGTTATATGAAAACAATATGTATACAGCAATGAAACCATGACCGTAATCAAGATAATAAATATATCTGTCACTCCCTCGAAGTTTTCTTGTACTTCTTTGTTGTCCCTATCCCCAGGCAATTACTGATCAACTTCTGTCACTTTAGATCCATAAGAATTTTCTAGAATTATATGTAAATGGAATCACAGAGTATATACTATTATTTTTTATTGGCCTCTTTTACCCAGCATAATTATTTTGAGATCGTCTGTAACTCCCTATGTATATTACTGAGTAGTACTCCATCTTATGACATACCGTAATTGTTTATCCACTCACCTGTGATGGATATCTGGGTCGTTTCCAGCTTTTAGCTATAAAAACTAAAAACCACTACAAACATTTGCATGTAAGTCTTTTTATGGATATATGCTTTAATTTCTTTGGGGGAAATACCTATGACTAAAATGACTAGATCATATGGAAGGTGAATGCTTAACTTTTTAAGAAATTGTGTAACTATTTTCCAGTGTGGTTGTATCATTTTACATTCCCATCAGCAAAGGTGTTTGTTTCATATTTTTGCCAACTCTTGATATAGTTAGACCTTTTATTTTCAGCCATTCTAAAAGGTATGTAGAATATTTCATTGTTATGTTAATTGATATTGCACTAATGACTAATGATGTTGAGCATCTTTTATGTATTTATTTACCATTGGTATATGTGTCTATTCAAATACCTTGCCCATTTAAAATTTTTGATTGCTTATATTCTTATTTAGCTTTGAGAGTTCTTAATATATTCTTAATATATTAGAATTATTAGCTTTGAGAGTTCTTAATATATCATTTAAAATTTTTGATTGCTTATATTCTTATTTAGCTTTGAGAGTTCTGTATATAAGTTCTTTCATCGACTATATGATTTGCAAAAATTTATTCCCAATGTGGGTCTTATCTTTCATCCTCTTAACAGTCTCCTTTGAAGAGTAGAATTTTCATGAGGTCCAGTTAATCAGATTTTCCTTTTATAGGTAATACTTTTGGTGTCATATAAGAAGCCTTTATTTAATCCAAAATCATGAAGATTTTCTCCTCTGTTTTCTTCTAGAGCTTGTCTAGTTTTGTTTTACATTTTGAGTTAATTTTTATATATGGTACAAGATATTGGATGAAGTTCTCCTTCTTTCTTCCCAGGGATATCCAATTCTAGTGACATATGTTGGAAAAAACTATATTTACTGAATTGTCTATGCACCTTTGTTGAAAATCATGTTTGATATATTTGTGAGTCTGTCTCTGGATTTTTTATTCTATTCCATTGCCTCTCTTTATACCAATGCTATACTATTGTGGTAGTAGCTGTATAATAAATCTTGAAATCAGGTAATAGGAATTCTTCTGTTTTGTTCTTTTTACAAGCTGTTTAGGTTATTCAAGAACCTTTGTATTTCTACATAAACTTTAGAGTACTTTTGTCAATTTCTACTAAAAAAGTCTGCTGAGTTTTTTATTAGGATTGCATTGAATCTATAGACCAATTTAGGGAGAATTGATGTCTTATCAATATTGAGTCTTCTGACCCATAGACATGTATTTCTATCTATTTAGGCATTCTTTAGCTTCTCTGACAAGTGTTTTGTAGTTTTCAGTGTATAGATCTTACATAACTTTTCTCAATTTTATTGCTAATATTTTGCATTTTTGATAATATAAATGATATTTTAATATTTCAATTTCTGATTATAAATTCCTACTATACAAGAACAGAATTAATTTTTGTATGTTGATCTTTTATCCTGTAAACTTGCTAAAGCCAGTTATTTGTTCCTGTAGAATTTTGTATATTTCATCACATTTTCTACTTTTTTACTACTCAGGTGTTTTTACTTTTTCCTTTCCAATCTTACATGTCTTGTTTCTTTTTATTATTTTGTTTTACTAACAGGAATCTTCAGTGTAATGTTGGATACAGTATTAAAATGGACATCTCTGCCTTGTTTCTGATTTTAGGGGGAAAGCATTCAGTCTCTCTCCATTGAATATTTGGATTTTGTAGGTTCTTCACAGGCACCTTTTATTAGGTTGAGAAAGTTACCTTCTATGTTTAGTTTGCTGAGAGTGTTTAACTGAAATGATGCTATAAATATAAAAACATAAAAAATTAATAATAAGAATATATAATTAATTGATTATATATAAGAATACATAGTTAATTAATGAATATTATATATAATTAATAATAAGATTAAGGATTAAAAAGACAGCATGCTGTCACAAATGAAAAGAAAGCTGGGGTAGATATATTAATACTGAGGTTGATTTCAAAGCAAAGAATGTTAACAAGGATAAAGAGAATCATATCATAATAATAAAAGATAAGTCAACAAAAGGACATAATAATTGCTAACATTTATAGACATGATGACAGGACTTTAAAATTTTTGAAGCAAAAATTGATTGAGCTGTAAGGAGAAATAGACAAATCCACAACTAATAGAGTTTGTATACCTTTACCAATAACTGAGAGTAACTATACAGAAAATCCTCAAGAAATAAGAGATTTAAAAGTACTATGAGCGAAAAGGGAGAGATCACAACTAACACCAAGGAAGTAGAAACAATCATCAGAAGCTATTATCAACAGTTATATGCCAATAAGTTAAGCAACCTAGAGGAAATGGATGCATTCCTAGAAAAATATAAACTCCCAAAATTGAACCAGGAAGAATTTGACAAGCTGAACAGACCGATATCTAGTAACGAGATTGAAGCAGCGATCAAAAACCTCCCAAAAAACAAGAGCCCAGGACCTGATGGATTCCCTGGGGAATTCTACCAAACTT
>PISX010037557.1:0-10954 GCA_004024625.1 Mellivora capensis
ATTTTTGAGTCAAAATGTATTTATCTACAAAGTGTAAGTATTTTAAGTTAAAGACAATTGTTTTTATGAAAGTAAGTTGGGTCATCAGAGATCGGAAAGCAAAGATAAGCCAACAAGAGAGATGCTAGCTTTCCAAGATGGAGCTATGTCTCCCACTGAAGCTCCTCCAAGGCCAGCAGAGAGCCTGCTATCTTGTCAGAACCTGCTTTCTAATTCATAAGACCCAGAGCAAAATGAAAACACAGGGACTCTTGTTCAAAACTAAGAGTTTTTATTTTTTTTAAAAGATTTTATTTATTTATTTGACAGAGAGAGAGATCACAAATAGGCAGAGAGGCAAGCAGAGGGAGAGGGGGAAGTAGGCTCCCCGCTGACCAGAGAGCCTGATGCAGGGCTCGATCCCAGGACCCTGAGACCATGACCCGAGCTGAGGGCAGAGGCCTAACCCACTGAGCCATCCAGGTGCCCCCAAAACTAGGAGTTTTAAGACAGTGACAGCAGATCATTAGATCAAGCATGAGGGTCCTTCTAAGCACAGGGCCCTGTGGCCTGCACACATCACCCAGTAAGCATTTCATACATGTTTGTAAAATGAATCAATGATAGATAACTTCTAGAAAACCTTAATTCACTTATCCTTTATTCCCACTCAAAAGTTAACAATCACTATGATATAAGTATGTTCTATTTTACCATTTTTCCCGTTCCCCTTCTTTAAAAGTAAAATATTCATTTAATTAAAAAGTCCAAAACAATTAGAATGAATGACGATTCAAATTTATCCTCACTCAAATGTTTTTCCTGAGTTTCCTTTGATCAGGATTTTGACCCATGCAGGACAATCTAATAGACAATAGTCGTAAGGGGTGTTAAGCCCTGGATCATGGTGAGGGTTCCATTGTGTGCACAGCATCCTTCCTAGATGTAATCTTGTGGGAGCACCCAACTCCCTCTCCTCCATCGAGGTGTCTGTGGAACCAGTAGAGAGCCTGGGTCCTAGAGAAGCTCATGTAATACTTCCCAAATGAAACAGAATTCATCAGTTGCAACATGAAAATAGTAAACAGATAAACCGCAATGGTTTATATTAGCCACTGCCACATGGGAAATACTAGTTGGAGGTCAGATTATAACATGAAATGTAGGGACAGCCCTAGTGGACAGAGGGCCTCAAATAATCAACCATTTATCACCTCTTCCTCATGTATGAAATGTCCATAACCATCAAATCTATAGAGACTGAAAACACAGGACTGGTTGCCTAGGGAGGGGAGAGAAGGGAGGTTGGGGCAGGGAATGGGAAAAACCGGGTTTCAGACCTGTCTTCACTCCAGCTGTCTGACTGGGCTTCAGTTTTCCTGCCTGTAAACTGAATGTCTTGCGTGACCGCTGCCCCACCTGTGATTCTAGGGGACAGAATCCCTTCCTTCTGCCAGCAGTGAGCCCTGTGGTCTCACTCCTTCCTGTGGTTTTCCAGCTAAGAGCTGGAATAGATGGATGCCCACGCAAAACAGAATGGCCTCGAAGACACAGCCTTGCCAAGAGGTTGTGCTGACCATCTCTTAAGTGAACAGAACTTTGTCCCATTCTTGGCCTCCTAAGTATCAGTAACTATAGTCTTACAATAGTGCCCACATAAAAATGCAGGAAGGAAAGACTTTGAGCATTGAATTTTTTTAAGTGGTTTCTATGGACTAATTATACAAATTCCATGAAGGATCAAAATTGTTCAATGCCTTAATTTTTCTTTCCTCTGCATGTGTAGACTGACACTGGTGATAATTGCTTCCAGGTGTTCTAAATGCCACTGTCAAGGTTTGCCTAGAAGGCAGGCAAAAAACAACTGGGAACACACCAGAATAGGAAGTTGGTTGGGTTGATTCGGTTGATCGTCTTCTATTGTTACTGCATTACATGATGGTTTTTTCAGTCTGAAGGGGTTCTTTCATGTTCATAACTAATTGCTGTTTTCTTTTCTCTTTTTTAAAAAATTTTTCTTCGTTTTGCCAGCTTTTTTTTTAATTCAATTACTCAATATAGTCTTGAGATTTCAAAAAATCAGGTTGTAATTTTATGGCTCCTGAGAAGAATACATTTGAATCAGAACAAAATAAACGCAACAAGAACTGGTACAAAGAGTCACCAAAAACTGGTGTTTTTATTCCACAGAGCTAATAGGAAATAGTTTAGTTTGTAGATCTATACCCCCTACCTCATCAGTGACAGATGTTAGCGAAATATTCAGGGCGTTTATTACTGGTTGAATTGTGTCCCTCATAAAGACATGCTTGTCTCAATACCATGTACATGTGAATGTGACATTTTTTGGAAATAGGGTCTTTGCAGATGTGATCAAATTAAGATGAGGTCACTAGCGCGGCTCTGATCCAATTGGCTGGTGTCCCTGGCGGAGGTAGAGGAGAGATGCAGATATGAAGGGGAGAAGAGGAGGACAGAGGTTGGGGCACTATGGTTACAAGCCAAGGAATTCCAGGACTTGCTGGCAACACCAGAAGCTTGGAGAGAGGTATGGGATAGAGTGTCCCTGGAGCCTTCAGAGAGAGCAGGACTCTGCTGATATCCTGTCTTTAGACTCCTTGCTTCCAGAACTCCAAGTGAATAAATTTCTATTAAAAGCCACCCAGCCTGTGGTACTTTGTCAGGACTGATGTAAGAAACTAATATCATTTTTCATTTCATTCAGAGGAAAAATGTAGTTTTGTGTAAAAATCTAAATAACATTTGGCTTAATCATTTTTTAGTGCATTCCAGATATCAACAATGCCTCCCATTTATTGACTACCTTGTGGCAGGAACTGCGTTGTTTCATGTAACAGTCAAGAAGACAAGGCTGCAAAACTACCAAAAGCATTTATTTGGGGTCTTTGGGATTGTAATTGGGAGACACAGAATTTACCCCCAAATCTAACTTATGCTCTGATTTGTGAATTGGTAGCCCAGCACGGGGTGCAGGCTTATAACAGCAAAAACCACAAGGTCAGCAAATTCTTTTGGAAAAAATCTGATGGGTACTAACAGAGTTTAACTCACTAATACGTGATTGACTATTTAGCTAACAGGTGTTGCAGTATCTCTGTTTCAGTCCAAAGTAGAAGGATGTGTTCCAGGAGGTGCAGAGTTGCAACTGACAAGTTACAATTGACCAAAGTCAAAAGTTTCTGACATTCTGAAAATTGAAACAGAAGTGCATAAGTCCATCTTCCTCAGTATCCTCCAGATTTTGAATGACTCTTAGCAATGCTTACTTCATTTTGAAATGAATCAGACAAAGTAGACTGTATAACAAAACCTGTAACAAGGGACAAGAAGGACAATATATAATCATAAAGGGAACAATCCAAAAGGAAGAATTCATAATTGAAAATACTTATGTATCCAACAGGGGAGCATCCACATCCATAAAGCAGCTAGTAACAAACATAAAAGAAGTAATTGATAGTAATACAATAATAGTGGGGGACTTTAACATCCCATTTTCATCAATGGATAGATCATCCAAACAGAAAATCAACAAGGAAACTGACTTTGAACGATACACTGTACCAGATGCATTTAACAGATATATTTGGAACATTCCATCCTAAGGCAGCATAATACACATCTTTTCAAATACACATGGCACGTTCTCCAGAATAGATTACATATTAACCCACAAAACCAGTCTCAACAAATTAAAAAAGATAAAAGTCATAGCATGCATCACTTTAGACCACAGTTACATGAAACTAGAATCAACCACAAGAAAATATCTGCAAAGAACACAAACACATGGAGATTACATAACATGCTACTAAACAATGAATGGATCAACCAAGAAATCAAAGAGGAAATAAAAAAATACATGGAGACAAATGAAAATGAAAACCCAGTGGTCCAAAATCTTTTGGATGCCCCAAAGGAAACTCTGAGAAGCTTATAGTAACACAGGCCTACCTCAAGAACCAAGAAAAATCTCAAATAAAGAATAACCTTACACCTAAAGAACCCCAAAACTGGTAGAAGGAAGGAAATAATAAAGATTAGAGCAAAAATAAGCGTTAGAGAAAATTAAAAGGAAACGACAGAACACATCAATGAAACCAGAAGCTGATTATTTGAAAAGATCAACGAAATTAAACCTTTAGCCTGACTCACCGAAGCGGGAGAGAGAAAAAGAGAGAGAGAATACAAACAAAACCAGAAATGAGAGAGATAAATAACAACCATCATCACAGATGTACAAGAACCACAAGAGAACATTATGAAAAATTATATCCTAATAAATTCTACAACCTACAAGAAATGGATCAATTCCTAGAAACATAACATATCAAAACTAAAGCAGAAAGGAATAACACATTTCAAGACTGGTTACCAGCAAGGAAATTGAATCGGTAATCAAAAAACTCCCGAAAAGTAGAAGTCCAGGACTGGACGGCTTCACAGGTGAATTCTACCAAACACTTAAAGAAAAGTTAATACCTAGCCTTCTCAAACTATTCCAAAAAATAGAAGAGCAAGAAAAGCTTCCAAGTTCATTTTATGAACCCAGCATTACCCTGATAACAAAACCAGATAAAGACACTAGCAAAAAAAGAGAACTACAGGCCAATATTTCTGATGAAAATAAATGTAAAAATCCTCAACAACAAAATTCTCAATGAAATATTAGCAAACCAAATCCAACCATACATTAAAAAAATTCACCATGACCAAGTGGGATTTATTCTGGGGGTGAAACATGGTTCAATAGTCACAAATCAATCAGTGTAATATATCATGTCACTAAAAGAAAGGATAAAAACCATATGATTTTTTTTCAATAGGAATAGAAAAAGAAACATTTTAACAAAGTACAATATCCATTCAAGATAAAAATTCTCAGCAAAGTAGATTCAGAGGGAACATATTACAATATAATAAAGGCCATATATGAACCTACAGCTAACATCATACTCAATGGGGAAAAACTGAGAGCTTTTCCTCTTAGGTCAGGAACAAGGCAAGGATGTCTACTGTTACCTCTTATACTTTTATTGAACAGAGTAGTGGAAGTCCTAGCAACAGTGATCAGAGAACAAAAAGAAATAAAAGATATCCAAATTGGTAAAGAAGAAGTAAACCTTTCACTATTTGCAGATTACATGATTCTATGTAGTGAAAATCCTAAATACTCCACCAAACTGCTAATAGAACTGATACAGAAATTCAGTTAAGTCACAGGATACAAAATGAATGAATGGAAATGCATTGCATTTCTATACACTAATAATGAAGCAGCAGAAAAGAAATTAAGAAAGAAATCCCATCTGCAATCACACCAAAAATAACAAGATACCCAGGAATAAACCTAATCAAGGAGGTGAAAGACCTCTACTATGAAAACACAAAACGCTGAAGAAAGTAACTGAAGAGGACACAAGAAATGGAAAGACATTTTGTGCTCATGGATTAGAAGAACAAATATTGTTACAATGTCCATATGACCCAAAGTAACCTACACATTTAATTCAATCCCTCTCAAAATACCACGGGCATTTTTCACAGAGCTAGCACAAAGTATCCTAACATTTGAATGGAATTACAAAAGATGCTGAATAGCCAAAGCTCTTTTGAAAAAGAGGAACAAAGCTCTAGGCATCACAAGTGCAGACATCAAGTTGTACTACAAAGCTGTAGACTTTAGGGACGCCTGGCTGGTTCGGTCGGTAGAGCATGTGACACTTGATCTCAGGTTTGTAAATTCGGGCCCCATGTTAGGTGTAGAGATTACCTAAAAATAAAATCTTTAAAAAAAAAGCTGTAGTAATTAAAACAGGATGGTACAGGGACAAAATTAGACACCTAGATCAATAGAACACAATAGAAAGCTCGGAAATAAACCCAAGATTATATGGTCAATTAATCTTCGACAAAGCAGGAAAGAATATCCAATGGGAAAAAGACTGTCTCTTCAACAAACGATGCTGGGAAAACTAGACAGCAGCATGCAAAAGAATGAAACTGGACCACTTTCTTCTACCACACACAAAAATATCCTCACAATGAATTAAATACCTAAATGTGAGACCTGAAACCATAAAACTTCTAAAAGAGCACAGGCAGTAATTTCTCTGACATCAGCTGTAGCAGCATTTTTCCAGCTATGTCTCCTGAGGCAAGAGAAATAAAAGCAAAAATAAACTACTGGGACTTCATCAAAATAAAAAGTTTCTGTACAGCAAAGAAAACAGTCAACAAAACCAAAAGATAACCTACTGAATGGAAGAAGATATTTGCAAGTGACATATCTGACAAAGGGTTAGTTCCAAAGTACTTAAAGAACTTATACAACTGAACACCAAAAAAAAAAAAAAAAAAAACCACCAAAAAAACCCCAAATAATCTAATTAAAAATGGGTAGAAAACATGAATAGACATTTCTCCAAAAAAGGTATGCAGATGGTCTACAGACATATGAAAAGATGTTTAACTTCACTCATCATAGGAGAAATGCAAATCAAAACCACAACGAGATACCACCTCTCACCTGTCAAAATGCTAAAATAAAAAACCCTAGAAGCAACCAGTGTTGATGAGGATGTGGAGAAAAAGGAACCCTCATGCACCGTTGGTGGGAATGCAAACTGGTACAGCCGCTGTGGGAAACAGTATGGAGGTTCCTCAAAAGGTTGAAAATAGAATTACCAGATGATCCAGTAATTCCACTGCTGGGTATTTACCCAAAGAACCTGAAAGCACTGATCATAAAAACACACACAGCTCTAAGTTCCTTTCAGCATTATTTATAATAGCCAAATTACGGAAGCAGTCCAAGTGCCCATCTAGAGAAGAATGGGTAAGAAAGAAGTGTCATATATATATTTTATAAAGGATGAAATACATATATATTCTCTCTCTATATATAAAAGGTGAAATCTTGCCATTGGCAACAGCATGAATGGCTCTAGAAGATATAAGTCGGTCAGGAAAAGACAAATATCATATAATTTCACTCAGAAGTGGAATTTAAGAAACAAAACAAATGGACAAAGAAGAAAGAGACCACCCAAAAAACGAACTCTTAAGTACACAGAACAAACTCACCCTTACCAGGGGGAGCAGTGGTAGGGGTTGGGGGAAACAGATAAAGAGAATTAAGGGTGTACTTACCATGAGAGCACTAATATATGGCATTGCGGAATCACTATACTGTAGGACTGAAACTAACATAGCACTGTATGTTAATTACATGGAATTAAATTTAAAATATGCATTCAATACAGCTGACCTACTAAACATCACAGCTTAGTCCAGGCTACCTTGAATGTTCTGAGAACGTGCACATGAGCCTGTAGTTGGGCAAAATCATCCAACACAAAGCCTCACTGCTTCCATGTGCTCCCAAAAATCATGGTTAAGTGGGCACCCACAGGCTCTACTTTAACCCAACGCCTACCTTTCTGTTTCTGACCCTCTGAAGATACCAGTGGAACGCTCCGTCATTATACTTTTAAAACCTGAGACAATTAATGAAAATAATAGATTTTCCTTAGTAGCCCACCATGACTAACTTCAATGGGATTTCTTTGCCATTGAACAAATTGCTAACAACATAAGGACTCATAAACCTAAGTGAAAGGTTATTTCACTTGAAAATAAAATCAACAATGCTTAATAAACTTGAATTTCAAAGGAAGCCGTAATTGCTTTTTGCCGAGACTACTCTAGTAATTTAATACCCTACACCAATGCGGAACAAATAAATATGAGAGTTTAAGCTTGGGATTAAGAAAGGGATTTCCTCTCAGCAAGATTATTGTACAATCTGTAGGGCAGTAATCAATGAGACGCATGCACAGACAGGAGCTCCGTCTCGGAAGCTGGACTGCCTTGGACCCAGATACTGGCCCCTGGCTCAGGGAGCTTGAATAACTCACTGACCCTCCCTTGGGCCTGAGTTTCCTACTTTCTAAAATGAGGATGATAACTAGTACCTCCATTGGGTGGTTAGGCAGATGGTGTTAATACATTTAGTGCCTAGAACAGGGCCTGGCACGTACCAGCAGTCAGTAAGAGTTGAAGCTACTATTATCATTCAGATTATTATTATTTTTTAATGCCTATTCTTATCAACTCATTCTTTTCTGTATCCCCATTTAGAGAGAAGATTGAGCAATGAACTGGGTTAGTCTCTACGAGAAGCCCCAGGGCATCCCCAATTCATCTGTACCCACCGGCTCCCGTGCCTGTGTGGACCAGTGAATTAACCCAAGAGGTGTGCCCATCCTCATGTCTCAGGAAGCTGCCTTACCCAGGGCTGGAGCCGCATGGCTTTGCTGAGCTCAGTGCTGAGTAATTAAATTGAGGGCTCTTAGGACAAAAGCCCAGAACTGGGCACCCAAAGACAAGAAATGGGGGGGGGGGGCATCGGCTGGTGTCTTCTCTTCAATTAACTATGTAATACAGCATCTTTGGGGAAACCTAGGTTTACATATCCTTACATATCCATATGCTTATTCAATTTACGAAGGAGAATATAAAATGTACACTAAGTTCTTTCTCAACTATCAAGTGTTTCTGGTGTCTTTGATATATGAGTCCATAAAAGCATTCATTTGGGCAATGGAGGGTATGCTAGGGAAGCAGGCTTCAGGAAGAGGTTAATGTTTGTTGATCACTACCGAGTGCTGGGCATTTGATACAGTCATTCTTCTTTAAATTCTGCATCAACCTCTTATGCCAGATTTCTTACCCATTTTAAGGAAAGGGCGTGGATGCTCAGAGCAGTCCAATAATTTGGCCCATATAACACAGCAAAGCAGAATTCGGGCTTCTGGTCCTGACCATTCCTCGTAGGCTCTCTGCCCCCAGGAAGTCCAGCCCTACAGGGGTCCCCTCACTGCACACCTGGGGCCCGTCCTCCAGCGGCTGGCCTGTTGCCTAATCTTGCACGTCCTTTACCTTTAAACTGCAACAGATTAACAGCCTTTGAGTGTTTCCAGGACCTCTGGAATTCTGAATAGATCTTTCCTTCCAGCAGCTCTGCTGTGGCTAGGGCAGCTCCAGCATCCTGGGAGGCGAGTTGCAACATCTTTCTCCTGCTGTACCATCAAAATTCTTTGCACACCTGATAAACCTGTTCGGTCCTCTCAGCAAAGCCTGCAGAGCTGGGAAACAAGTGGGTGAACCAAATGTGAGTTTCACTGAGTTTTCTTCTAAAGCAGTAAAGTGATTTGCTTATCTATTCAGATTTCTCCCTAATTTCAATCCTGCTTTGCCTTTTTAAATTTTAGACAACAAGCAGCTACCACCACCTGCTTGCTTCTTTTTTTTATTTTTATTTTTATTTTTTTTCCCCTCCTGGGGTTCCTTGGAGCCACCTTTCCAGCTGTAACAAGGAGTCATATTTCATCTCTCCCTGGGCTGCCTCCTAAAGCTTGGATGGCAGGCAAGCCTGCTTCCCTCTCTATGCTGATGATCTCTCAAGTTAAAGCTTCATTATTCCTTTTTGGCAGAAGAAGGCCTAAGATTGAAACAGAATATCTAATCACCTTGGAAGAAGAACTATGGACCTTCATTTCTTAAAATCTCGCTGGTAGCCTCGTGCACACGCATTCTTCCGAAGGAACTTGAGCGCGCCCAGGTCCTCTGCCATCATCAGAAAAATTGTAGAGATGAGATTTCAGGGCCAGCAGCCATCAGGAGGCAGCGGTTGGGCAGCAATTTTGTTCCAGTTTGCTGACATGCTGGGGTGAGGTTAGAATAGCAATGTCTTTGAGGGCTCACACTGGCGACTGCAGAGGCCAGCACCAGTGAATGCATCTGGGAGGTTCATTAGTGAACGGGCAGGACCAGAACAGAATTTCGTAAAGTAATTTCAAGGCTCTGAAGATATTTACAGTTCCGTTTTTTCCCCCCCTCTAAGTTTTAAGATCAAAGCTGAGGCATCTGAACTTCAGGAAAAGAAGGGCCAGGGTGGGGCCAAGCTGAGGGAGAATGGAGGATTCCAGATGATCTTCAGAGCAAAGGAAGGGCTGAACCATGAATTGCTGGGTTGTGTCTCTCTCTCTCTCTCTTTTTTTTTTATGTTATGTTAGTTACCATACTGTACATCAGTAGTTTTTTTTTTTTAAGATATTTCTTTTCTTTTTTTTTTTTTTAAAGAATTTATTGATTTGACAGAAGTGAGAGGAGAGAGAGCACACGCAGGGGGAGCAGCAGAGGGAGAGGGGGAAGCAGGCTCCCTACTCAGCAGGGAACTCGATGCGGGGCTCGATCCCAGGACCCTGAGATCATGACCTGAGCCGAAGGCAGAGGCTTAACCCACTGAGCCACCCACGCGCCCCACATCATTAGTTTTTGATATACTGTTCCAAGATTCACTGTTGGAGTATAACACCCAGGGCTCCATGCAATCCGTGCCCTCCTTAGCACCCGTTGCCAGACTCACCCATCCCCCACCCCCCACCCTTTGAAACCCCCAATTGTTTCCCAGAGTCCATAGTTTCTCTTAATTCTGATTTTCTGAATCGCGATTGCACTGGAGTCTGTGCTAAGTCAGGAGCTGTCGGCATCTCCTCTCACTGAAACTCCAGGCTGCCCTGGTGAGGGTAGTTCATTCACGGTCACGCAACAATTCTCAAGGAAATCATTGCCTGGTTGTTGCATTAATTGATATCCTGGAAGGCCTAGAGGGAACCTCTGTGGGTGACCATGCGGCTCCTTCTTAATGGGAAGAATAGAACATTACTAAGGGAAATACTATTTTTTCTCTTCTTTTTTGTTTATGAGTTAAGAGAAAAAAGGGGTGTTTGGGGGTTGTGGAATGGAAGAAACAACGCGTAACTGAATACAATAATCATGTTATTCGGGACAGGCTTACCCTGCAGTTATGTTTATTACTGTGTGACATGTGTTTCCACATGTTTTGGAGTCTGTTTTTGTAGGATCATAGACAAGGATTATTTTTTTT
>PISX010037558.1:0-10949 GCA_004024625.1 Mellivora capensis
GCTACTAGTTTAGCTTGTAAAATTCTAGACCTGCACCTGCGTAGTTCCTGACCGTGACCCAATGTCCATCACCCCAGATTTTTTTTGTTGTTAAAGATTTTATTTATTTATTTGACAGAGAGATAGAGAGCACAAGTAGGCAGAGTGGCAGGCGGAGGGAGAGGGAGAAGCAGGCTCTCTGCTGAACAGAGAGCCCGATATGGGACTCGATCCCAGGACCCTGGGATCATGACCTGAGCTGGAGGCAGCCACTTAACCGACTGAGCCACCCAGGTGCCCCACCCCAGATTTTTAAAATCATACCGTTTAATTTGTAATTAAACCAGAGTACATCTCTCTAAGATTTTATTCGGCACAACCACAAAACCAATTTTATACCTTGGAAGGCCAGTAAATCCTTAATATCATTTGCATTATACTTAAAATATAGATAAATTCCTTTGAGTAAATGGAAACTTATCCCTGTCCTTTGTGTCTAGTATTTTTTTTTAAAGATTTTATTTATTTATTTGTCAGAGAGAGAGAGCGAGCGAGCACAGGCAGTCAGAGAGGCAGGCAGAGGCAGAGGGAGAGGCAGGCTCCCTGCCGAGCAAGGAGCCCGATGTGGGACTCGATCCCAGGATGCTGGGATCATGACCTGAGCCGATCCCAGGATGCTGGGATCATGACCTGAGCCGAAGGCAGCTGCGCAACCAACTGAGCCACCCAGGCATCCCTGTGTCTAGTATTTTAAGTTTGGTATCACTACAATGCTGAAACATGAATGTATTTCATTTATATGTGGACTTCTTTCAAACCCTTGGGCTAATTTTTTGGCCCCAAACTGCAGAAATAGGTAGATTTGGGTAATGGAGTATCACATTTTTTGGTATGCAGTGAATTGTACAAATCAGTTATTCTCAATCTTAGAAAATATTTACTGCTTAATGAAGGAGAATGTATAGCTCCTAGGCTCCTTTTTTTTTTTTTTTTTTTGGTGATTTTATTTTTTTTCCAAATAGGCTCTGTGCCTAATGTGGGACTCCAACTCACAACCCCAAGATCAGGAGTAGCATGCTGCACCCACTGAGCCAGCTGGGCACCCCCCAAGCTGCTTTTTAGCCATCACTGTTAACCATAGTACTGCCAAAGGACCAACAGATGGGCTTCTTAATTATTTTTTTTAAGATTTTATTTATTCATGTGAGGCAGAGGGAGAGAAAGAGGCAGAGGCAGAGGGAGAAGCAGACTCCGACTGAGCAGGGAGCCTGATGTAAGCCTCGATCCCAGGACACTGGGACCATGACCCAAGCTGAAGGAAGACTGAACCAACTGAGCCACCCAGGTGCCCCAATATGGGCTTTTTAAAAAACATGATTGAAACTGACTTTTTTTTTTAACTTATGTATTTGACAGAGAGAGAGAGAGAGATCACAAGTAGGCAGAGAGGCAGGCCGAGAGGGAGGGGGAAGCAGGCTCCCTGCTTTGCAGAGAGCCCAATGCGGGGCTCAATCCCAGGACACTGAGCCGAAGGCAGAGGCTTTAACCCACTGAGCCACCCAGGAGCACCTAAAACTGACTTCTTGTCAAGGTAGCTTTGTACACACTTTGATGCCACTCCTTTGTTTCAAACACATGGTAAAATTAATAAGAGCTTAAAATTACATATCCATATTCAAAAACAAGATAAACATTTATGTTGACCAGAAACAGAGCTGTAATCTTGCTGGGCTATGGATCCAGAAATAGAGGCAGTCTGAAGTTTATAACCAATAAAGTAATATGATTGAGTGGGTGGGGACGAGTACTGCATGTAATGTAGATGACCGGGTCCTGATTAGTGTGTGCATTTATGAATTTAGGTGGGGCTCCCTAAAGTTAACAGAGACTGGAAAAATCTACAACCCATCCATGCCTGAAGACTTAGCATGTCTACTTACTTAGGAAGTAGACATGACATTGAATGCAGACCTAAATCCAGTTACCCCCTCATTTGATGCATGGATTCCCCTGTCACCCAAAATTTATAGTGGGAACAGAGTCTCAAGTTACTAATGCAAGGCTTGTTTCTGGCTGGATTTCCTGGATGATCGAGTAGAGATTATCACAAAACCATCAGGGAAGGAGATACATGTATGGGGGGAAAAGATCCCCATTCATGAGATGTTTATAAATCAAGCTTTCAAAACCTACAAGCAAACCTAGCCAAAAGAAAGAGCCAATAAAAATCAGCATCAAGAGATGAATTCACTGCAATTAAAATGAAAAAACCTGATAATAACTTTAAAGTATCTATTTTAAAGTATCCAGACATAAAGGAAGGATACCTATTTTAAAAGAATAAGAAATTATGAAATAAAAGTCATCAGAAATGAAAAGGTGACAGATAAATATGTAAAGAACCAGATAGAAATCCTAGAAATTAAAAATGTAATTGTTGAATAAACAGATGTCATAAACTCTTTGTAGGTCTTAGTGGACAGAGATTTAATGAATCGGAAAGTTATGTTGTATTCTGATTTTTTAAAAATTTTATTTATTTGACAGACAGAGATCACAAGTAGGCAGAGAGGCAGGCAGAGAGAGAGGAAGGGAAACAGGCTCCCCGCTGAGTAGAGAGCCCGATTCGGGGCTCAATCCCAGGACCCTGAGATCATGACCTGAGCCGAAGGCAGAGACTTAACCCACTGAGCCACCCAGGTGTCCCCTATGTCGTATTCTGAATGAGCAGCTCATTCTAAGAGAAAAATTAAAAAGAACAATTAAAAAAAATGAAGACTAGGGGAGCCTGGGTGGCTCAGTGGGTTAAGCCTCTGCCTTCAGCTCAGGTCATAATCCCAGGGTCCTGGGATAGAGCCCCACATTGAGCCTGCTTCCTCCTCTCTCTCTCTGCCTGCCTCTGCCTACTTGTGATCTCCATCTGTCAGATAAATAAATAAAATCTTTAAAAATAAAAATTTTAAAAAATGAAGGCTAGATTGAAGGGCTTCAGTGTAAGTGCATAATATAAGTTGTGGGGCTCCTGGGTGGCTCAGTGGGTTAAAGCCTCTGCCTTCAGCTCAGGTCATGGTCTCAGGGTCCTGGGATCTCAGGGTCCTGGGATTGAGACCCACATCGGGCCTCTGCTTAGCAGGGAGCCTGCTTCCTCCTCTCTCTCTGCCTGCCTCTCTGCCTACTTGTGATCTCTCTCTCTCTGTCAAAGAAATAAATAAAATCTTTTTTTAAAAAAAGAATTCTAGGGGGTGCCTGGGTGGCTCAGTGGGTTAAGCCTCTGCCTTCAGCTCAGGTCGTGATCCCGGGGTCCTGGGATCGGGCCCTGCATCGGGCTCCCTGCTCAGCGGGGAGCCTGCTTCCTGCCTCTCTACCTACTTGTGATCTCTGTCTGTCAAATAAATAAATAAAATCTTCAAAAAAATAATAAAATATAAAAAAAATTAAAAAAGAATTCTATATCTAGCTAAACTCATGCTAGAATGAGGAAAAGGTAAATACATTTGCTGTTCCCTAACGAGTAAGAGATGGTCTTAGCCAGTGACCCTCACTGAAAGAACTAGAAAATGTGCTTCTCAGAAGAAAAAACCCAATGGAAAGGAGTGGGATAAAATAAACAATGACGTGAATGAGACATGAATCTCAACTAATATGAGAAAAATGTATCGGTAATATTTAATTTACTACTGACTATTAAAATCCGTTTTTTGTGTACGTGCATATAAAAATAAAAGTTGGAACTAAAAGTTTAGGTAAAAAAAGAATACAAAGATATGTGTCATTTGGGATGTTTGGAGCAACCAGAAAGAGAAACCTTGACTGCAGCCTGGCTTAACGTGTAGAGACGTGCATTGTCTCACATACCAGGAAATCCTCAAGTACAGCAAAGCCTCCTGGACTGATTCAGGGTTTCAGTAATGTCATCAGGGACCCAGGTTCTAAACATTTGTCTGTTTTCCAGCTCCAGAGTAGGCCCTGTCCTCAGGTTTCTAGCAAGCAGGTTTAGCCGTTCTCATAAAGATTCAGAAGACTCCTTTTCATCTTCCACTGACCACAATGGGACATCATTTTGTGACTTTATCCCTGCTGTGGTGAAAGAGTCAGCCCTTAGGGCAAACAGGCCCATCCCTGATTCCAGAGGAGTCAGTTCTTTTGCAGAAGGAGGATAAAGACAATAATTAACTTAGGATTTTGTTAGAAAATTTTATTTATAGGAATGTCTGGGTGGCTCAGTCAGTTAAGCGGCTGCCTTTGGCTCCCGTCATGATCCCGGGGTCCTGAGATCGAGTCCCACATTAGGCTCCTTGCTCAGCGGGGAGCCTGCTTCTCCTTCTGCTGCCACTCCCCCTGCTTGTGCTCACTGGCTCTTTCTCTCTCTCCCTCTGATGAATAAATAATTTAAAAAATTTTTTAAATTAAATTTTATTTATCCAGCCAGTTGGGTCTTTTTTCTGGGTTTTTCTTTGTTTTTGTTTGGTTTGGTACCAGTGCTGTTTGAGTCTTTTGAGTGGGAAATGTAATTCTTCTATTAAGCACTAGAGGTCAGCAACATTCGTTACGGAATCTGTTTCCCTGTATGACTTGGCTATAGTCTCAGGGATGAGGAATGCATTTCTCTAAGAGCTGACATACAATCTTTCATCTAAGGATCATTTCCAAATTAAAAAAAAAAAAATTGGAACCCCTGGGTTGCTCAGTGAGTGGAGCGTGGGACTCTTCATTCGGCTCAGGTCATGCAGGGTCATGAGATCAGGCCGCACATTGGGCTCCCACACTCAACGGGGAGCCTGCTTGGGATTCTCTCTCTCCCTCCGCGTGTGCATGTGCTCGTTCTCTCTCTCTAAAATAACTTTTAAATTTTTATAGCAGTTAGAATTTCAGCTACTCAAAATAGTTGCCAGGAATGTATTTTGTTGTTGTTTTTTTTTTCTAAAGATTTTTTATTTTATTTATTTGACACAGAGAGAAAGAGAGTACAAGCAGGGGGAGCAGCAGGCAGAAGGAGAGGGAGAAGCAGCCTCCCTGCTGAGCAGGGAGCCTGATGTGGGACTCGATCCCTGGGATCATGACCTGAGCCGAAGACTTAACCAACTGAGCCATCCAGGAGTCCCTCAAAAATGTATTTAAGTGCCTGGTAGATCAGCAGGTGGGGAGGCCAGCCTCTTTATGGATTGCACCTCTTAACTGATGTGAATTCGTTAGAGGTTTTTGTGAATACAGCTTCTTTAGCTATGATTCAGACAGGACATATGCACCTAGAGAGCTTTCATAGGATCTAAGGACAACCAGATTTATGCAAGTTAATGTCTTTGCCATTGTTGGAAGGCTGTTCTCTTTCTGGCTAACAGTTCCCATGGAAAATCATGTGGGCTTGTTCACTGTCTGGGAGGTGTGTTACCAGATAGTATTCTTTTCCTCACTCTTGTCTCTTTTATTTTTTTTTTATTTTTTTAAGATTTTATTTATTTATTTGGCAGAGAGAGATCACAAGTAGTCAGAGAGGCAGGCAGAGAGAGAGGAGAAAGCAGGCCCCCTGCTGAGCAGAGAGCCCGATGAGGGGCTTGATCCCAGGACCCTGAGATCGTGACCCAAGCCGAAGGCAGAGGCTTTAACCCACTGAGCCACCCAGGCGCCCCGTCTCTTTTATTTTATCACAAGCTTACTGGACTTTGTTTTAAGTCCTTCTAGAGGAAGCAGAAGGTGAGGGGCACCTGGGTGGCTCAATCAGATAAGTGTCTGCCTTCAACACAGTTCATGATCCTAGGGTCCTGGGTTGGAGTCCCACATCGGGCTGCCTGCTCAGTGGGGAGTCTGCTTCTCCCTCTGTTCCTCCCTGGTGCTCATGTTCTCTCTCAAATAAATAAAATATTTTAAAAAAATAAAATAAATTTGGGGGCATCTAGGTTGCTCAGTCAGTTAAGTGGCTGCCTTTGGCTCAGATCATGATCCCGGCGTCCTGGGATCGAGCCATACATCGGGCTCCCTGCTCAGTGGAGAGCCTGCTTCTCCCTCTCTCTGCCACTCTGCCTACTTGCACATACTCTCTCTCTTCTCTCCGTCAAATAAATAACTAAAATCTTAATTAAAAAATAAATAAATAAAAATTTAAAAAAGAAGCAGGAGATGAACAGGGGTTTATAAAGGGCACACCCTTCAGCTCTGACCAGTTGCCCAGTTTTGCCAATCTCACCTTTACTTTTATCTTTACTACGTTAATTCTAGTGGCAGTGGCTATTAGTCAATAGTCACGGACTGCAATGATATCTGGTTACTTGGACTGAGTTTAAAACCAGCAATTATGTTTAACTTGTGTTTAAACAGACAATGGCCCATTTGAACTTCATTTATCTGATGCTATCATCTGGGAATATAATTCCGTTGTGTTGCTAAGATCTATTATTATAGCCCATCATAGATGTCTGATAACTTTGTGGAATCAGGATGAATTGGCTAATGGAATCTTTTCTTTCAGCTTTGACCTACCAGTGGATAGAACTTTTTTTTTTTAATTTTATTTAATTTACTGGTCAGAGAGAGAAGGAGAGAGAGCACAAGCAGGGGGAGCGGCAGGCAGAGGGAGAAGCAGGCTCCCCGCTGAGCAGGGAGTCTGATGCCGGACTCAATCCCAGAACCCTGTTATCATGACCTGAGCTGAAGGCAGACACCTAACTGACTGAGCCACCCAGGTGTCCCAATGTATACAACATTGTATATGCTGAGCTGCAAAATTCACCATTTGTTAAATGCCCTTTCCAGAAATGAACTGTGCCTTTTGTTAAAGTTTAATTAATTAATTAATTAATTTTTTGAGAGAGAGAGAATTCACACACATGAGTTGGGGGGAGGGCGAGAGGGAGAGAGAGAGAATCTCAAGCAGCCTCCATGCTCAGTGTGGAACTGATGCAGGGCTCGAGCTCACGGCTCTGAGATCATGACCTGAGGTGAAATTGTCAGTCACTCAGCCCACTGAGTGGCTCAGGCAACCTAATTTGTTAAAATTTTAAAACCAGTAGTGAAAATAAAATTAGAATAGAATGGAATGGAATAGAATAATAAAATACCAGTAGGGAACTCAGAATTTTTACCTTGGGTATGGAGTATTTGTATGCAAAAAAAAAGCCAAAGTCTAATTTTCGAAGTAAGATTCAGTGTTAAAATCCCTGAGCAGAAAGGGCGCCTGGGTGGCTCAGTGGGTTAAGCCTCTGCCTTCGGCTCAGGTCATGATCTCAGGGTCCTGGGATTGAGTCCCAAATCAGGCGCTCTGCTTAGCAGGGAACCTGCTTCCCCCTCTCTCTCTGCCTGCCTCTCTGCCTACTTATGATCTCTCTCTGTCAAATAAATAAATTAAATTAAATTAGAAAATCCCTGAGCAGGACGCCTGGGTATCTCAGGTGGTTAGCACCTGTGTTTGGCTCAGGTCATAATCCTGGGATCCTGGGATAGAGTCCTGCATCATGCTCCCTGCTCACTGGGAAGTCTGCTTCTCCTTCTGCCCCTCATCCCACCCTCCTGCTCTTTCTCTCTCAAATAAATAAATGAAATCTTTTTTAAAATGAGCAATTTAAAGTACTATCGAAGTGGTCAGACCTATCTGGTGCAGAAAGTCGAGAGAATGGTAATCTCAGATTAAGAAGCAGTCATGATCGGGGAAGGCATGGAGAGGCGCTTCTGGGCTGACTCCCAGGTTCCAGTTCATGAGTTAGGCGCTGGTTCTACAGGCGTGTCCACTTTGTCATAATCTGTCAAGCCCTACACTTATGATTTATAGGCATTTCTGTAAGTGCATCATACTCCAGCACAATTTTTAAAAAATTGTTCTTTATTGAACTTCACTTTCGTGCAAACTGCATCCTAAAGTTCCATCAGGTAAAGGAAACCTTTCGAGGTTTCCTTTTCCAGGTCACCCTGCCTTTGAAAAACGTTAGTTCCTTTGTGTTTTGGGAGCCCTGCTGAGAATGACTCTTCACCGGTTTATTCCAGCCAAGACTAAGAGGACCTAGAAGTGATGTCACCACTATCCTTCTGAGGATAGTGTATGTTATGTTTTATGCTGGAATATTCGTGTCTTCTGTGCTGTTATTTGATTCCCAGGCCATGCAGGCTCTGAGAAGGAGACTGGGAATGCCCTGGCAGCCATTACCACACTCAGCACCTGAACAAATTGTGTTTTGTTTTGTTTTGTTTTTCAGATTTTATTTATTTGACTGACAGAGGTCACAAGTAGGCAGAGAGGCAGGCAGAGAAAGAGAGGGGGAAGCAGGCTTCCCACAGAGCAGAGAGCCCAATGCAGGGCTCGATCCTGGACCCTTAACTTAGATCATGACCCCAGCCAAAGGCAGAGGCTCAACCCACTGAGCCACCCCGGCGCCCCAGCACCTGAACAAATTAATAAACCTGGTTTGATCCTTATAAAATTATTGTCCTTACTGTGATATCAAACACTTGTCATAGGCTTGGAGTATAGTTCATTTATAGTTGTCATTCTCCCATAGGGAAGCACTATGTTGTCTCTCCATTTATCAATTGATTCATTTATTTATATCATCATTGTGTCCATGGATTCCCATTTTATTCAGTGGGTAATCGATCCATAACCGTCACTCTTTATTTGATACTCAAATTGTCTCAGATTTGTCCAGTGGGACGCCCTTCACATTGTCCTTTCAACATGTTCCCATCATTCTTTGAGTACCTGTTGACTTTGTAACATAAGATGAACCATACTGATCTTGTAGTTCCATGTCCTAGCCCTGGAACCAGCCACTTCCCCAAGGAGCTCTGTTTCCCTTTAGTGGAGTAAGGGTGTATAGAAACCAAGATCTGGATACTAGCTGTGTTCGTTGCTAATGAGCTGTAACTATGTATGTACACACACACACTCATATAAGTGCATACACTTACAACTTAAACTTACAACTCTATTTCTCTGTGTACTCACACCAATACTTCCAATTCCTGTCAATCTCCACAAGCCTCATTCTAGCCTTTCCCAGGCCATATTGTGGGAAACCTGGCTCTCAGTTCCCTCAGTATATTTACTTATTTGCTCAATCCCCCTTTAAGTAACCAATCTTTGGGCACGCTGACGTCCTTGAGCTTAATTGCACTGGCTACCTCCTCACTTGTCCCTGGTGCTGTTGGCTGCCTCCCATAAATATTGGGGAAAGAGAAATTCATCTACAGTTTATTGATTTTTGTTTTCATGAGTTCAGTAATTAGAGAACTATTGAAGTTATTTTTGAGGGATCACATGACAAAAATGTAGTTAGATTGTGGTTAATCACAGATAATTCATCTCAATAATAATTTCTTAGCTAAGTAGAGTTCCAGGTAAATATAAAGAAAAATATGTTAAATTGGGGAAGAAATTTGAATAATAATAAAAACTTACATTTGTATGAAAATAATAGAGTTCACCTTTTGGAGCTCTTACTATAGGTCCATCACCACGTACTGTACATGTGTTATGTCATTTGTCTCCCAAGTAATTCTAGTTATGCCCACTATTAGTGTCTCTGTTTTACAAATGAGGAAACTAAGGCTCAGAGCAGGGTTAAGTAACTTGCTGAAGGCTGCTGAGATTTTTAGTGGTGAATCCTTTGAGTCTGTTCATCCCAGGTTTGTACTGTTAACGATAGATGGTTCACCATTAGACCTTAGTTGGTTTTGTGTGTTTCTTTTTTTTTTTTTAATCTTTTTTTAAATTTATTTATTTGTCAGAGAGAGAGGGAGAGAGAGAGAGAGAGTGAGCACAGGCAGACAGAGTAGCAGGCAGAGGCAGAGGGAGAAGCAGACTCCCTGCCGAGCAAGGACCCAGATGTGGGACTGGATCCCGGGACACTGGGGTCATGACCTGAGCCGAAGGCAGCCGCTTAACCAACTGAGCCACCCAGGCGTCCCAATTGTGTGTTTCTTTGAAATTAAGAATTGAGCTGTCTTAGACCACTTTATAAATCTTAAAATCTTGGGAGAGAGGTCTGTTTCTTTTACTTATTTTGTAGCACTTTTTTTTTCTTCTTTCAATTTTTTAAAAATTAAAAAAAATTTTTTAAGATTTTATTTATTTGAGAGAGATCACTCAAGAGCAGGGTTGGATGGAGGACAGAGGGAGCGGGAAAAGCAGATTCCCCTCCGAGCAAGGTGCCTCACACAGAGCCCAATCCCAGGACTCCAAGATCATGACCTGAGCTGAAGGCAGACACTTAACTGACTGGGCCACCCAAGTGCCCCTTTCCCCTTTTTTAAAAAAAGCATAGTACTCAGAGGGGTGCCTGGCTGGCTCAGTCAATAGAGCTTGCCACTCTTGACCTTAGGGTCCTGAGTTCAAGCCCCACATTGGGCATGGAGCTTACTTAAAAAAAAAAAAAAACTACATTAAAAAGATACATACATAAAAAGAAACAAGCTCGGTCCCATATTGAACTCGAGTTGGAAGAGGCGAGTCCGGTCTCAAAATGGAGGTAAAACCGCCACCCAGTCGCCCCCATCTGGCCATCGCTGCCGCCGCCGGGGGGAGGAGGGCCATGATCCAAAAGAACCAGAGCAGTTGAGAAAACTGTTTATCGGTGGTTTGAGCTTTGAAACTACAGATGATAGTTTAAGAAACATTTTGAAAAATGGGGTACACTTACAGATTGTGCGGTGATGAGAGACCCCCAAACAAAACGTTCCAGGGGGTTTGGTTTTGTGACTTACTCTTGTGTTGAAGAGGTGGATGCAGCAATGTGTGCCCGACCACACAAGGTTGATGGGCGTGTAGTGGAACCAAAGAGAGCTGTTCCTAGAGAGGGTTCTGTAAAGCCTGGTGCCCATCTAACAGTGAAGAAAATCTTTGTTGGTGGTATTGAAGAAGATACAGAAGAGTATCATTTGAGAGACTCCTTTGCAAAGTATGGCAAGATTGAAACCATAGAAGTTATGGAAGACAGGCAGAGTGGGAAAAAGAGAGGATTTGCTTTTGTAACTTTTGATGATCATCG
>PISX010037559.1:0-10946 GCA_004024625.1 Mellivora capensis
TTTTGTAGCAACATGGACGGGACTGGAAGAGATTATGCTGAGTGAAATAAGTCAAGCAGAGAGAGTCAATTATCATATGGTTTCACTTATTTGCGGAGCATAACAAATAACATGGAGGACATGGGGAGATGGAGAGGAGAAGGGAGTTGAGGGAAATTGGAAGGGGAGGTGAACCATGAGAGACTATGGACTCTGAAAAGCAACCTGAGGGTTTTGAAGGGCGGGGGGGTGGGAGGTTGGAGGAGCCAGGTGGTGGGTATTATGGAGGACACGCATTGCATGGAGCACTGGGTGTGGTGCAAAAACTTTGAATTCTGTTACGCTGAAAAGAAAGAAAAAAAAAATACTTGGATGAGTGAAGCTCTGCATTCTTGGGAGGACCCCTGAACAACGGAAGCAAGGTGGTGGGAAGGAAGAGACCAGTTCAGGTCCTGGATACCAAGCTGATTCTCCGCACACCTAATGTAGATCCCATCCTGAGGTTGCTGTGGAAGAGGTTAAATATTCTCGTAACCCACAGGGTCACTTACACCTATCCTTGAGTTGGTAGTACATGCCTCCTCCCACAGAGGAGAATTGAGTCTGTCGATTGGTACCAGCTCCTGAGGTGCTTGCGTGGCTACACAGGACCACAGCCTGCTAGACTCCCAAGAGCAGGCGAGGCGTTCTGTGCCCAGAGCCATCTGACGAATCAGTCATCCCCACTGGCTCCTGGGAAGCCTCATTCAGTGAAAGTTTCATCCCAGATCTGGGATGATCATCTGAGATGATCAGATCCCATGTCCCCTGAGGTTTCCATAATTCAGGCAATCAATCAATCAATACATACGTACATACATACATACTCGAGAAGGCCTTAACTCAAGGCCACTGTGGTCACAGTGTGATGTAACCGAGCTTAAGAGGTGGCTTGAATGTCAGCTACTTTCAGCCTTGTATTGGACAGGACAGCATCTCTTCTACAAGTAAGTAATATTGATAATTGAAATTGTCACAAGTGCTGCCTTTATGGGGAAATATTTGCATGAAAGTATGAGAGTTCCATCTGGCATGGTAATTATAGCAAGCCAGTGGAAGTTCCTATTACGGAGAAGTCCCCCAATCACGTTCACACATTTAGGTGGATCACCTGCAATGTCCTCACGATGGGTGGGTGTGGAGAGGCTGTGTCTCAGAGCAGCCCAGTGTCAGATTTCTGCCTACCAAGAAAAGTGAATCACATTGTCCGTTTCCTGAATTTTTCATTTGAAATGCACTTTGAAAAAATGGAATCTTCTATCAGGTCTGTATTTTAAAGTGAAAAAAAAAATAGACTCTTCACTTAAATGTGCTTTCAAAATTTTTATCCCCACCGTAGGCATTAAATGAACATGGGTTGCTTTCAAAGAGAATGTTTAAATATTTTTGTTGTCATAAAATGTTGTATATTCACACTTTATAGGCAATGTTAATGCATTTTTAAATGCATTTTTATACTGTGCTAGAAATAATAGAGTTACCTCTACCACCTGTTTTTATAGAAAAATTATACTTTAATAAAAAACGTGCTTAGCACTGGACTGTAAGTTAATACATCGAACACATCAGCTTTAGAAAATTGATGGCATAATGCCGTGAAGCTGTGTGCAGAAGCCAAAAGTGTAGCCGCCGTTACTTAGTGTAAATTTCCTCATCACATACGAGGTTTACCTGCGTCCCTTATGGTCAGGCTGACTTGGAATAGAAGCTTTCCAAGTTTGCGTTCTTTAAAGGTTGTGTTTCTGTGTCGGAGTGGAAAAAGTCCCCCCTCTTCCAGAGGCCATTGATGTGGCTCTGGGACACATCATGGCTGTCACCAGGACAGAGCGGACCCCCCAGGGCTCAGCACACCGGGCATCATGTCCTGCCCAGTGCCAGGCCATACAGTGCTTCTGAAGACTGACGTAGGGAAGGCAAGTCTTAAGCCTAAAGTACATCACTCAGTTATGAGCTCTCATCATGAGAGACCATATTTGTCCTTCCCTGCCAGTAGTGAGGTAAATGCTGATCGTGTTTGGAAAGTCGTGTCTCTCGTGAGTCCTGCCCGTGCCCACCCTGCCCCCAGCATAAAGAGCTACAGTGTCTCTGTTACTATGGCAACTACTTTTTCGTTTCTTGAGTACTGCTGGTGATCGTCACGCAGAACACAGTGTATAAAGGACCCGTCCCTAGATATGTGTGCGCGTGCGTGTGCGGGTCATCTGTGTTTTCTAAACCCGCGTTCCTTCCTCAGCTGGCCTGTGGCCAGCCTTCCCTTGGATGGTCAGAGACCCCGCGACCAAGCTCTGGAAGCGCAGGGCTCACTGCTCAGCGAAGACCTACTTTTCCAAGCAAATCCGCATCTCCTCCTCTTCTTGGAATCAAATATGCAAGAACCAACATAAGTGGCACATCCCCCCCTTTTTTTCCTCAAGAATTGGGCCTTTGATGTTCAAGAGCAGCCAGTATTAAGGGGCATCCCGAGCTGGCCGTGGCCGCCGCGCCTGTTTATGGCCGATGTAAACCAGCGCAAATCTCACCGAGGATGATGGCATCATTAGTTTGTGAATCGCATCCTTGAAAATAACTGTGGAGGAGCCAAATCGGTTTAAAGGAAGATAACGGAATGGTTTAAGCTGCTTAGGTTGAATGCCAATTATGTTTTAATATTCAACTGAGCATATTTTACTAAGAAAAAAGGCCGCGTTGACGCATGCATAACTCATTGGCCGCGTCGGCCAGCTGTGCCACTCCACTCCGCGAATCACTTTGTGCATTTTAGTGGTATGGTAATTTAGTGAAGAACTACCTGAGTGATGGCATTTTCAATGAGCAGGTAATCTACAGAGAATTTTTATATGGTTATGAGTTCTGTGCTTCAGCCTGGCAACACAAAAATACATCAAGACCAATTACGGTATCAACTTTCAGCGCGGTACCCTCGCCACGCAAGTGCATGTATTTCTGCCCCAGGCATTTCAAATTGCATCTAATTTGAAATCTTTGGGGTTTTAATTAAATTTCAGAATATATGGAATTCTTCATTAGTACCTGCTCTGAATAGCAGATGATCCTTCTCTCGGTCTCGTTAAGGAAGTAGGCTGTGGTAAATAGCGTGTTCGGGAACTGATCATTTGTGGGCCTGGGTATTGGAACAGAAATAGTGAAATGCAAAATAATATCAAAAAGATTATTAGTCCAGAGAGAGTCTCTTGATTTGTATTTTAATGGAATTTTACATTTCTCTTAATGATTCGCAAATTGTCCTCTGATTATAAGACGCTTTAAGCTTTTCATTTTAATGGCGAAGACACAGCCATTAGCAGAATTTTTTTTCTGTCTTCTTTTTAGAGTGCTTCCCTGCAGCAGATAAATATTGAAACCATTAACACCTTTTGATGCTCCCCACAGCCTGCATCTCAGACCCAGGTGCGGCTCCCGTGGTCGCTGGGTGTTAACACCTGGCTGGGGGCCCCCTGCCTCTTCACCGGCCGTGTTTTCTTTTCTAGCACACAGGATTCGTTTTTAAACTTTCAGTGGCTGATCTTGTTTATTTGTGTTAAAGCTAATGCATTTAAATATTATTAATGGCCCAATTTGTATTAATAAAAGCTGTTCTCCTCAGTGTGAAGGTTGCCGGTGCTCACGGCTCCTACCCCACGCTGGTCTGTAGGGCTGGAGTGAGGGAGGGCTGAGCGGTGGGCCCGGGGAATGCGGAGGGAAAGTCTCGTCTTGCTCGCTTCTGGGGAAGTCCACGCGCCGGGAGACGGACGCGCGGAAGGAATTCGCCGTGTCTGCCACAGCTGACCCAGGCTGACCACAGCTCGACCCCATTCGCAGGCCACTTGCCTCTGGTTTGGCCTCTGAGATAATGTCTTGAATTTTAGGCCAGGACTTCTCGTCTCTAGAAAGTGAATGCCGTTGACGTGACCGGAGCTACAGGCAGAAATTACTGTTTGTCCCCACGCCCCGCTGTGCTCGGGCAGCTCGTTGCCCCACGACACGGAGGGATGAGGGCACAGCGCTGCTCTGGGCGAAGGCATGTGTCCTCAGGGCCCTTGGGAAGTCAGCAGCCCCATGCGAGAAACCAGGCCCACCTCCCAGCGGAGCCAGGCGAGGCCTGTGGCCCTTTGGCCCTCTGATGTGCAGGGCAGATCGTCACTCCAGGCCGGGAGAGCTGATCTGCAGGATGTGTCCTTCTCATCTGCGACCTTGGCCCAGCCCAGGTGTGTGAGGATGTGAGGCCTGAAGCCGGACTCTTGTGCGTGACTCTTGTCAACCTCTCCCGGTTCGGGTGACCAGGGGGGACCTCTGGGAGGTGTCCGGGTCCTGGTCTGGGCATCACACAGGGGTGCCATCGCTGTGTGCAGCCACGTGTCGGGGACGGCCGGAGTCGAGCTGGGCCTGTGTGGAACCTGGGACATCTGCTGGGTGTGTGGGAGCCAGCACTGTCCCTGGCGGGCACACCGAGGAAACGTCTGCACCCTTTGTCCTCGCCTGGGCTGTGGGAACGCGTCCCAGAGGCCGGGCGGCCTACGCAGCAGAAACTTACCTTCTCACAACTCTCTCACAAGTCCAGGGTCAAGGCTTTTCCCGAGCTGCCCTCCTGCTGCCCCTTCACGTGGCTGCCCCTCTCGGGACAAACTCCCCTGGGGTCTCTGCATGTCTTCCTTTCCCCGTTATAGGGACACCAGCGGCGGATAGCCCAGGCCCTCCCCAATGGCCTCCTGGCCATCACCTCTGTAAAGGCCTTTCTCCAAACAGTCCCTTTCTCAGGGCCTGCCGGCTGTTGGGACTTCTGCTTGGCATTTTGGAGGACACAGTTCCACCAGTAACAGCCTCCCGGAGCCCTGGTTCCCCATCTGCAAGGAGGGGGCACTCGCAGTGACATGTAAAGCTGTCCCGGGGGTGACACGGGACCACCAAAGACCCTGCGCCAGCACACCTGCCACCTTCACCACGGACGGCGCGTGTTCTCCAGAGCCCGGCGATCCGCGGGGGGCCTCCGAGAGCCCCGGCGCTGGCCTGGTGTCCAGGCCAACCGAAGGCTTAGGCCCTCGTTCTGCAGTGCTCGTCTTGACGTCCCGCAACTTCCCGAGGACGCTGGCCGTGCCTAGTGAGTACAGGACGTGTGGCGTGCGTCCCCACAGCGGGTCACGCGGAACCACAGTAGAGGGCCGGCGTGTCCGGAGAGAGCGCACGGCGGGGCCGGCGAGGAGGACGGGGTGCTTCCACCCGCCCCGGCTCTGGCGGAGACCAGCCCGCCGTCTCGCTCGTCCTGGGTCTCCACTGCCGATACCGTCCGCTCGCACGCTCTAGCCCGGAGACGGGGCCCTGCTTCTTGGATGGTGGCTACGTGTGGGCCCTCGTCCTCTGGTAAGACACGTTGGGGTGCAGTTCTGGTTTCGCACTGGGGCGTCTGCTCCCGGCGTGGCGCTGTGGGACACGGGTCCGGTGGCTCTGGCCGCCGCGGGAGGCCTTGTGCAGGGTTAGCTGGCGCCGTTGGCCGCGCTGTGAGCGCGCGGAGGTGTCCGTGACCGCCCTTTGGTTCCCCTGGTTCCCCGGCTGTGGCTTGGGGCCCGTCGCCAGCGTGGCTGTTTGCTCTGCAGAGAGAAAGTGAGGGGATGTCGGCCAGTGGGCCAGCCCGGCCTCCACGGCGGGACGGGTGCAGAAGGACGGGTCTTGCATTTCTTAGCTAATTCCTGGCAGGCTGGTGTTCTTGTTACTTCCGTCTTACAAGGAGAAGCTAAAAAAAATCTGTAATTATCTTGAATGTTCTGTTCCTTGGCAGTAAGTGAGGCCTCCGGAGGCAAGCACGAGCCTTCCGCGGAGGTGCCGCCTGAAGTCGGGGTGTCGTCTCACTGGCTCTGTCTCTGGGGCCGTGGCCCTGGATTCCCCGGCCCCGGGCCGCGCTGACTCACTCACCTCCCCGCAAGCCCGAGGCCCCTGTAGCCCTGGCTGGGCCTGCGGTCTCCGCACTGTCCAGACCCGTTTTGCAGAAGTGCCCGGGAAAGGTTCATGAAGGAAGGTGCTCTCCCTGTCCGTAGACCGGCCCCCGGAGCGCCCCTGGAGCGCCCCTTCCTGGGCCTGCCTTTTCTCCCCGTACAGCACACAGCCATGCTTGCTGACGGAACTGGTTTTGGCTTGCTGGGGTGCAGGCTGGAGGAGACCCAGAAAGATGGAACCTTGCGTGGAAAATCAGGGGGGACACCTCCCCGAGCCTGGGACCAAGAGCAGAGGTCTTTACAGGCCCTGGGTGCTGAGGCGGCGGGCTCTCCCCGGGGGGGCTGTTGAAGAGCCCACCCCCACGGCACCTGCACCCCAAGGCCAGGGCCCTTCTGTGAGGCCTTTCTCGTGGCCTCAAGGCGAGCAGTGCCACGCCCATCATCCAGCCCTGGGCGCTGCATGGGTGCCACTTCTGAGACAGCTCCGGGGTGCCTGGAGAGCCTCGTGAGACTCTTGACCTTCTAAGTTCAGCAGTTTTAACCTTGGATCCTGGAAGCAAAACTTCACGCTCTGAGTTTCCATGGGAGAGCGGAGCTCTGTGTGCCCTTACAGGGTGCAGGACGGTTCTCGAAGAGCTGCTTATAGCTCGTCGGTCTTCCTGACAGACCAGGCTGTTCCTCCCTCCCTGCCAGACACCTGCCGCGCTCGGCCAAGGGTGTGGCCAAGGGTGTCCTTGCCCGCCCTGCCGCCTCCACACCCTGCCAGGGTAAACCAGCAAAATAGCCCCCCCACCCCCCGCTGTTCCCTCGTCCCTGTACTTGCCGCTGCCCTGCACGGAGAATTCCCAGGGCTCTGGGACAGCTGAGCACAAATGGGGTTTGGGAAGACAGAAGCAGACCTACATTCAACTCTAGAGGAACCTAACTAGGTCAGTTGGTAAAACCCCAGTTGTGCCAGGTGTTAGGGTGTCTCGCCAGCAAAGACTGCATGACCTACAAGCTGGGGAAACCGTAAACAAACCGGAGCGGGTTTCTTTCGGGCAGGACTCTTCCAGCCCTTCAGTGTGGCGCATATGGGGTCCTGGTCACAAGCTCTGTAATTATGAACTTCCTGAACTTCCCCAAGTATAGAATCTTCTCCTACAGCTCCTCTCCCTATTAGCACGTGTGGGACGCTGATGTTCCCCACAGTGCAGTCTGGGGAGCCCTGGCCTATGGAAGCACCATAAAAATGACTTAGACTTCCCAGCCTGACCTCTGGACACGTGGGTAGATTCCAGGAAATTTCCAGCTTTGTAGAGAACCCCTGGGAGGCATTCTAGACCAGGCAGCCCTCCCCTCCCTGGACCAGGTATATTCTGGCCCTTCTTTCTAAAGAGCAGGGGGAAGGAGGTGTGGAGCAGTCAGGTTTGCCCCTTCCCAAGTGCCCTGGACATAGTTGTTAAATGACCTTTGATTAGTTATTCCATTTTATACCCTGGGTCAGAGGTTGTAGAAATTTAGTACAATATATTTACTGAATTCCTTCCCCGGATTAAAAAAAAAAAAAAAAAAAGTTGCCCTCTTCAAAGGAAAGAGCAATAGGAAGGAAAAGATGATCCTAAGTGGTGAGGGCTGGGGACTCTGGGCCATGAATGGGTGGAGCAGGAGCCACCCACTGACAGAGCCCTAGGCCTGACCTCGGAGACTGGAGTTCAGGTCATCCATTGTTCGACAGATATCCTTTGAGCAATATGCAAAGCACTCTTATAGGCTCTGGGAATTTAGTAAAGAAAAAAACAAAATTCTGGGCCTCAGGGAGCTTCTGTGCCAGTGAGAAATCTGTGTATATGATCTGTACCCCTGGACTGTTAGGGCGTGACCTGAGTGCCTTGGAGGAAGGGCGGCTGGGCTGATGGGATGAAGAGGGTGGGGCTTGGGGCGGGGATCCCTAAGGGCTCCTTTGGGAAGTAGGAGCACAGGAGGAGGAGACACAGTGTGGGAGACACAGTGTGTGTGGAACTCGGAGGCTTAGGGACTCCTTCCTCTTAAATGTCAAGAGGAACAAGAAAACCCTGTAAATAAATACCTTTTGAATCACTTTTTATCAGATGACAAGAGAAGCAATTGCAAAGGCCTCCTTCATTGTTGAGCACATTGAAGGCAAGTTGATCTTTTATGATTTTTATGAAATATTTGCTTCAGATAAAAGAAAATTCATAAGAGATTTGTGAGGTATAAATAATAAAGGGAAGTTTCATGATGCCGCACCCAGGTTAAAAAATGGAGCACCAGGCGCCTGGGTGGCTCAGTGGGTTGGGCCCCTGCCTTCGGCTTAGGTCATGATCCTAGGGTTCTGGGATTGAGCCCTGCGTCAGGCTCTCTGCTCAGCGGGGAGCCTGCTTCCCCCTCTCTCTCCGACTGCCTCTCTGCCTACCTGTGATCTCTCTCTGCGTCAAATAAATAAATAAAATATTTTTTAAAAAATGGAGCACTGCCAGCACTGGCGAGTTCCCTGAGTGCCCTCCCTGCTCATGCCTGCCTGGCCCTCCCTGCTGCTCCATGCCGAGCCGTATGTGTGAATGGAGTAATATTGATCTCTCCCTGTGACCCACTTGTTCAGTCAACATTTCTGTGAGGTTCCTCTGTTTTTGAATTCTGTAGAGATATTCACAAATAACCACCATAGCAGCATCCCATATTTGAATGCACCCTAACATGTTTCCTGTCGTGTGCCCATACAAGTGTGGATTCTCGTCAGTCTTTGACATTCTAACTACTGATGCTACAGATACTCTAGTGCAGTGTTTCAGTGTTATAGGCAAAGTTTGTAGGCAGAGGACTGGGAAAGAGGGTGCCATGCAGAGAGAAAGGTCCAGAACCCTGCCTGGTGTCCCTGTGCATTTGTTGCAGATACTAGGACATGCATGCATGGGGAAGCTGTAGGAGACTAGGCAGCAACTAGTGGGAGCTGAAGATGAGCAATTCCCAGAGGAACCAACATTACTAGAAATTAGAATTTTTTCTCTAAGAGATAATTAACTCTTCACAATAAAATGGATAACGAATTTTGGAGGTTATAATATATATAGAAGTAAAATAATAGCACAAAAAGTAGGACTTGGGAAATAACAATTTACTGCTCTAAGGTTCGTTATGTTGTTAGGAGCAAGTATAATTTTTTTTTAATTTATTTATTTGTCAGAGAGAGAGTGAGCACACAAGCAGGTGGAGCAGCAGAGGGAGAGGGAGAAGCAGGCTTCCCACCGAGCAGGGAGCCCAATGCAGGACTCGATCCCAGGACCCCGAGACCATGACCCGAGCCAAAGGCAGATGCTCAACCGACTGAGCCACCCAGGTGTCCCAGGAACAAGTATAATATTACTTGAAGCCAGACTATGATGAGTCAAAGATGAATATTATAAATCCTAGAATGCCACTAAGAAAATCAATATAAGCCAATAGATAATTCATATACTAATAGAAAAGGCAAAGTAGAGTATTGATTTTTAAGAATAGCCTAAAAGGAAAAAGAGGGAAAGGAGAATAGAGAACAGATAGGACAAAAACACCTTGATAGATTTAAACACAACCATATTGATAATTACATTAAATGTAAATGGTCTTAAGAGTCAAATAAAAGGCATAGATTGACAGACCAGATTGGAGGAGGAGAAAGCCAGGACCCCCCCCCACCTATATTTTTCTCCAGTGCACACATAATAAAAAGATACAGACTCCTGTACTAAAAGGTAAGAAAAATGAAGGCACATGTATCAGAAGGAGTAAGTACAGTTGTCTTCATTTTCAGGTTACATAGTTGTTTAAATCGAATATGGTATAGGACTTTGAAAATAACTGTTAAAAACTAACAAGTGAATTTAACAAAGTTGAAGATACAATTTTAATGTCTAAAAAAATTAGTGACAAAAATATATTTATTAAAGGATTAACTTTAATGAAAAATATGTAAGACCTGTCCACTGAACAATATAAAACATGGCTGAAAGATATTAAAGAGGACCTAAATACATATCCTTTGATCATAGGAAAAGCCAATATTGCCAAGATGTCAGTTTTTTATTGACTACTTTTTATGTTAAGTTCACTCAGGCTTTGAAATTCCCAGCTGATTCTGAAGTTATATGGAAATGCAAAGGACCTAGAATATCTAAAATAACTTTGAAAACAAAAGTCCTAGGACTAGCATTACCTGATTTCAAGACTTACTAATTTTTTGTAATCAAGACACTGTGGTACTGGCGTGAAAATCAAAAGTTAGAGAAGAAGAAGAGAATTATTATATAAGTATAGATCTCTATTCTGTTTTTGAGGAAGACTCCCAATAGATCAGTGAGAAAAGTAAAGTCTTTTCAACAAATAGTGCCTGGGGGCACCTGGGTGGCTCAGTCGGTTAAGCATCTGCCTTCGGCTCAGGTCATGATCCCAGGGTCCTGGGATCGAGCCCCACATTGGGCTCCCTGCTCCACGGAAAGCCTGTGTCTCCCTCACTGTATCTTTTTCCTCTCTCACTGTATCTTTTTCTGTCAAATAAATAAATAAAATCTTTAAAAAATAAAAAAAGAAATAGTGCCTGAACAACTCGATAGCATCTGAAAAAAAAATTTCACCTTGACCCCTCACTCACACCATATGTAAAAATTAATTTGGTGTGTATCTGTGCCTAAATGGAAAGCTTGGACTCTAAGGCTTTGAGAAGAAATTCTGGAGGATACCATCACTGAACAGATATTTCGTGTACACAGAAAAGGCTATGAACATACAAATAAATTTTATCAAAAGTAAAAGACATCTTTTAGAAAATGAATAGGAAAGCCACAGAGTTAGATGAAATATTTGCAACACATATGCCTGACAAAGGATTTGTACACAGGACATGTGAAGACTCCTGTGACTCCATAATAAAAAATCCAATAAATAATTGGGAAAAAGGGGCACCTGGGTGGCTCAGTGGATTAAAGCCTCTGCCTTCGGCTCAGGTCATGATCCCAGGGTCCTGGGATC
>PISX010037560.1:0-10950 GCA_004024625.1 Mellivora capensis
CCAATAGTTTGGTGTCATGCTTCGGGAAGGGAGAAGTCCTGTTTTCTGTCTCAGGGGTTCCCCAAAAAGAGAGATTCCGGACAAGGCTCTGGGATGTGCTCCTGGAAAACATCCCCTTTGGTTAGGATTTGGCCCTAGGGGAATGGCAAGCCTGAATTGCGGACTCCTACTCCAGCTACTGGTGGGCCTTATATGAAAACATAGCTCAGCCTGAGGATCTTAATGCGCGTTTTGCCCAAGGCCACCCTCAAGAATGGGTGTGGCCTCCTGGGCCATGCAGGTTCCTCCAATTCTGAGAGTTTTACCCCCACCCCAAAGGTAAGGTTTCCTCTCATGGGGAAGGAGGAGTACTGTTTTGTGCATCAGGTTCCCGCCTATTCAGGGATTTGAGATAAGGGTATCTGGGAACAGATGCCTGCAAACCCAGTTTAGGTAGAGATGATGGTCTAGGGCCATGGAATGTCCGATCTGCTGGATATGTTGCTAGCTATCTGAGAGGCTGACAGGAGGTCTGGGCCATGACCCTAGAAAACTCCATGGCCCCGTGAGACCACCCACACATTCGGTGGATCAAATGGACACAAACTCCAGCCTGAGCAACCTCCTGACTGTAACGTTAACCTAAGATCCCCCGGATTTTGCCTCAGCATCTGTAGATTAGGGCTGCCATGACCTAGGTCCTAATTCTAACCTTGGCATAGATTTTCAGGCTTCTGTCCCAAAGGTCCTGGCCCACAAGCTCTCAGATAGAGAACTGAGGAACCACACCATGGGACTCTGTCTAACCTACAGAAGGAAACCATTCTCAATGGAGCTTCACAAAACCCCAAGATTAGGAGAGACATTCACAGCCAACGAGACCATACCCATTGATAGAACCCGACCCTGGACACTAATGCACATTCTGTCTCTCAGCCTGAGCAGCGACCTCCAGTCAGCCACCCACTTTCCTGGCCCCAGAGTTGGCAGATGGGACATGCCATGCCCCTAGTCCCTAATTCTAGCTCTAGGTTGGGTTTTTCAGCATCCATTCACAGAGGACATATGTGCCATACAACAGGACTCCACATCTCCGCCAGAATGAAATCATACTCTTTGGGGCTCCACAAATTCCCCAGAGCAGGAGAAACCTCCATGGCCCCAGGAGGCCACATGCACATTCAGCAGCCCTAGTGGACACAAATTCTAGTCTGGATTGAGCTAACACCTAACACTTGCCCTAACTTCATAATCTGGGGAGCTTGCCTCAGGATCTGCAGATCGGGGATCGGGGATCCACCCTAACCATACAGTGAATTAAGTTTTCAGATTTCCATCCCTTGAGTCCTGGAATGCTATCCCTCCAGGTTGGGGTCTCTGGAGTCAGGCCACAGGACTTGCCCTGCCCTGCAGAAGAAATCGTGCCCTATGGAGTGCAAAAAAATCCCATAGATCAGGGCAAACGTCCATGCCCCACAACACTACCTACTTTTGTTCTCCACCCTGGACCTGAATACACAGTCTGAAACAACCTGAATCCCATCCTCCAATCAGCCACTGGGACAGCTGGCACCAAAGCCAAAAGATCGGACCAGCCATGTCCCTAGGCTTGAATTCTAACCCTGCTTGGGGTTTCAGACATCCATACCCAAGGCTTTCTCCTTGAATACCTCCACACAGGGACCCCTCAACTACAAAACAGAAATCTTCCTGGTTTCCAGAAGGAAACCTTGTTCTTGCATCTATGTAAACTCTCAAGATTAGAAGAAACCTGTGTTGACGCTGAGGCCAGGCCCACTCTTGCAAGTGGCTCTGAACACAATCAACCATTACGACCCTTAGCCTGAGACACATTTTCAACAGAGCCCTATGGGTATCTCATCCCAGATCCAGGATATAAGGCCTGCTATGCCACTTGTTCTTAAGCCTAAACATAGGTTGGGTTTTCAGGCATCTATTCCCAGAGCCCTGCTCTCAAGTCCTTCCATACGGGGAACCACTGAGCCATAAAACAGGACAGCACATATCACCCAGAATACACAAAACTATTTGGAATTGTGCAAAAACCCCAGAGCAGGAGCAAACTCCATGGCCCCCTGAGGCCACCCACACACTCAGCAGGTAGCATGGACAAAAAACCCAACTGGGGTGACCTCTGACACTCACCTTAACTGAGATCCCTGGGAGCTCGCCCACCATCTGAAGATTAGGCCTGCCATGTCCTAAGCCCTAACCCTAACCCCAGCTTCGGTTTTCAGACTTTGGTTCCAAGAGCCCTGGCTCAGAAGCAGTCCAGAGAAAGAACTCCAGAGCCACACCATGAGACTCTGCCTACCCTCCGGAAGGAAACCGTGCACAATGGAGCTGCACAAAACCCCATGATTAGGAGAAACATGCAGTCAATGAGGCCACCCCCATTTATGGAGCCCAACACTGGACCCTAGTGCACATTCTGTCCCACAGTGTTAGCCCCATCCTCCAGTCAGCCACCTACGTAGCTTGCCCCAGAGTCAGCAGATCAGACCTGCTATGCCCATTGTCCCTAATGCTAACACTAGGTTGCATTCTCAGGCATCCATACCCAGAGCCCGGCTCTCGATCCCTCCGTATTGGGAACGCTGGGTTATACAACAGGATTACACCTCTCATCGAGAATGAAAACATACTATTTGGACCTGTGCAAATCCCCCAACAGGAGACATCTCCATGACCCAGGAGGACACCCACACACTCTGCAGCTCTAGTGGAAACAAATTCTAGTTTGGTCTGAGCGAATGCCTGACACTTTCCCTACCCTCAGAAACTGGAGCGCTCACCTCAATATCTGCAGATAGATGATCCATGCCCTATACACTAACCATAAACTGAACTTGGGTTGTCTGAATTCCATCCCTTCAATCCTGGAATGCAAGCCTTCCAGGTTGGGACTCTGGAGCCAGCCAATAGGAGATTGCCTTCCCTCCAAAAGTAAACCATGCCCTATGAAGCTGCCTAAATCAGGGCAAACGGGCAAGTCCCCCAATGCCACCCACTTTCGTTCTCCACCCTGGACATTAATACCCACTCAGACACAACCTGAGTGCTGTCCTCCAAACAGCCACTAGGAAGGCTGGTGCCAGAGACAGCAGATCGAAACTACTATGTCCCCTGGCCCAAATCCAAACCCTAGATTGGGGTTTCAGGCATCCAAACACAGAGCCCTCCACTTGAATCCCTCCACAAGGGGGATGCCTGAGCCATACAACAGGTCCCCACCTCTCACCGAGAATGAAAATCATACTATTTGGAGCTGCGCAAATCCCCAAACAGGAGATATGTCCATGGCCCCAGGAGGACACCCACACATTCTGCAGCCTTAGTGGACACAAATTCTAGTTTGTTCTGCGTGAATACCTGACACTTGCCCTAACTTCAGAAACTGGAGAGCTCGCCTCAGCGTCTGCAGATAGGAGATCCACGCCCTACATCCTAACCAGAAACTGAGCTTGGGCTTACAGAATTCCATCCCTTGAATCCAGGAATGCAAGGACTCCGGAGCCAGCCCACAGGACTCTCCTTGCCCCCAAGAAGGAAATCATGCCCTATGGAGCTGCACAAAACCCCTCGATTAGGGCAAATTTGCACAGCCCCTGATGCCACCCCACATTCATTCTCCACCCTGGACACTAATACACAGTCTGTCACAACCTAAGTCCTGTCCTCCAATCAGCCACCATGATAGCTGGCCCCTGAGCCAGCTGATCGGAACTGTCATTCCCATAGGACCTAATCCTAACCCTAGGTTAGTGTTTCAGGAATGAATACCCAGAGCCCTGCTCTCGAATTGCTCCACATGGGGGACGCATGAGCCATACTATAGGACTCCACCTCTCACCGAGAATGAAATCAAACTATTTGGAGCTGCACAAATCCCTCTGCAGGAGGTAACTCCAAGGCCCCAGGGGGACATGCACACATTCTGTAGCCCTAGTGGACACAAATTCTAGTCTGTTCTGAGTGAATGCCTTACACTCGCCCTAACTTCAGAATCTGGAGAGCTCGCCTCAGCATCAGCAGATAGCTTATCCATGCTCTACACCCTAACCAGAAACTGAGCTCGGGTTGTCTGAATTCCCTCCCATGAATCCTGGAATGCAAGCCATCTAGACTGGGGACTACAGAGCCACCCCATAGGAGGCTCCCTGCCCTCCAAAAGTAAACGATCCCTTATGGAACTGCACAAAACCCCTAGGTCAGTGCAAACGTGACAGCCCCGGCTGCCACCCCCCTGTCGTTCCCCACCCTGGACACTAATATGCAGACACGACAATCTAAGTCGTGTCTTCCAATTAGCCACCGTTATAGCTGGCCCCCGAGCCAGCATATCGGAACTGTCATTCCCATAGGCCCTAATATTAACCCTCGGTTGGATTTTCTGCCATCCATACCCAGAGCCCTCCTCTTGAATCCCCCCATATGGGGACATATGTGCCATATAATAGCACTCCACATCTCCCCCAGAATGAAATCATACAATCTGGAGCTCTGCAAATCCCCCAGGGCAGGAAAAACCTCCATGTCCCCAGCAGGCAACACACACATTTGGCAGCCCTAGTGGACACAAATTTTACTCTGGTCTGAGCGAATGCCTGACACTCACCCTAATTTCATATTCTGGGGAACTAGCCTCAGAATCTGCAGATCGGGAATCCATGCACTACATCCTAACCATACACTGAATTTGGTTTTCAGAATTTCATCCCTTGAGTACTGGAATGCAATCCCTCTAGATTGGGGACTTCAGAGCCACCCCACAAGACTCTCCCTTCCCTGTAGCAGGAAACTGTGCCCTAAGGAGCCCAACAATAACTGTAGATCAGGGAAAACATGCACGGCCCATGATGCCAACCGCTTTTGTTCTCCACCGTGGACACTAGTACACAGTCTGACACAACCTGAATCGGTCTTCCAATCATTCACTGGGATAGCTGGCCCCAGATCCAGGAGTTCATACCTGCCATGCCCCTAGGCCCTAATCCTAGCCCTAGGCTGAGGTTTCAGGCATCCATACCCAGAGACCTCCTCTCGAATCTCACCACACGGGGGAACCCTGAGAAACAGAACAGAAATTCCCTTACACCCAAGAAGGAATCCTTGCTTTGTGCAGCTATGTATAACCCTCAGAGGTGGATGAAAGCTGCGTTGCCCCTGAGGCTATGACCAATTTGACATCCAGGTGGACACAAACTCCCATTGTGACCCTTAGTCTGAGCCCCATTTTCAACACAGCCCCATGGGTAGCTCTTCTCAGAGCTAGGATATAAGGCCTGCCATACCATTAGGATCTAACTCTAAGCATAGGTTGGCTCTTCAAGTATCTACCTGAAGATACCTAGAAACCTCTCTCAAATCACTTCATATGGGGGACCCATGAGGCATAGAACAGGAGCCAGTTTTCCTCCAGAATAGACCAAACTATTTGGAACTGCACAAAAACCTCAGAGCAGGACCAAACTCCATGGCTCCCTGAGGCCACCCCACATTTGGCAGATGGCCTGGACACAAATTCCAGCCTGAGTGACCTTCTGACACTCGCCTTAACCTGAGATCCCCAGGAGCTCACCCAGCATCTGAAGATTAGGCCTGTGATGTCCTAAGCCCTAACCCTAACCCTAGCTTTGGTTTTCAGACTTCTGTTCCAAGAGCCCTGGCCCACAAGCACTCCACAGAGAGAACTCCAGAACCACACCATGGGACTCCATCTACCCTCCAGAAGGAAACCATGCTCATTGGAGCTGCGCAAAACCCCCAGATTTGAAGAAACCGGCACAACTAACAAGGCCACAACCATTTATGAACAAGACACTGGACCCTAAAGCACATTCTTTCTGACAGCATGAGCCCTGTCCTCCAATCAGCCACCAACATAGCTGGCCCGAGTCAGCAGATCATTCTGCCATGTGCCTTGTCCCTAATGCTACCCCTAAGTTGGGCTTTTAGGCATCCATACCCAGAGCCCTGCTGCAGATCCCTCCATATGGGGACACCTGAGCCATACAATAGGACTCCACCTCTCACCGAGAATGAAATCATACTATTTGGAGTTGCACAAAACCCACAGCAGGAGATACCTCCATGGCCCCAAGAGGACACTCACATATTCTGCAACCTTAGTGGACACAAATTCTAGTCTGGTCTGAACGAATGCCTGACACTCACCCTAACTTCAGAGTCTGGAGAGGTCATGTCAGCATCTGCAGATTGGGGATCCATCCCCTATACCCTAAACATAAACTGAGCTTGGAGTTTCAGAATGCCATCCCTTGAATCCTGGAATGTAAGCACTATAGGCTGTAAACTCCAGAGCCAGCTCACAGGACTCTCCCTCCCATCCAGAGGGAAACCGTTCCCTATGGAGCTTCACAAAACCCCTCGATTAGGGCAAACTTGAACGGCCCCTGATGCCACCCCACTTTGGTTCTCTACCCTGGACACTAATATGCAGTCTGCTACAACCTGAGTCCTGTCCTCCAATCAGTCAGAGGGTTATCTGGCCCCAGAGCCAGCAGATCAAACCTTCCATGCCCTAGGGCCTAATCCTAGTCCTAGGCTGGAGTTTCAGGCATCAATACCCAGAGCCCTCTTCTCAAATCCCACCACACAGGGGACTCCTTAAAAACAGAACAGAACTTCTTCTGACCCCCAGAAGGAATCCTTGGTTTTTGCAGCTATGTATAACCCTCAGTGGTGAAAGAAAGCTTCATTGCCCCAGAGGCCACGTGCAAATTTACAGGCAGCCCAGGACACAAACACCCATTGTGACCCTTAGCCTGAGCCCCATTTTCAACAAAGCCCCATGGGTATTTCTTCTCAGAGCCAGGATATAATGTCTGCAATTCCACTAGGACCTAACCCTAAACATAGGCTGAGACTTAAGGCATCCATACCAGGAAACCTGCTCTCAAATCCCTCCGTATGGGGGACCCATGCGCCATAAAATACGACACCACCTATACCCCAGAATTGGCCAAACTCTTTGGAACTGTGCAAAAACCCCAGAGCAGGAGCAAACTCCATGGCCCCTTGAGACCACCCCCACATTGGGCAGATTGCAAGGACACAAACTCCAGCCTGAGCTACCTGCTGTGACTCACCTAAGCTTCAGATCCCCAGGAGCTATCCCAGCGTCTGTAGATTGGGCCTGCCATGACCTAGGCCCTAACCCTAACCCTAGCTTCGGTTTCCAGTCTTCTGTCCATAGAGCCCTGGCCCACAAGCATTCCAGATAGAGAACTGTAGAATGACACCATCAACTCTGCATAAACTACAGAAGGAAACTGTGCTCATTGGAGCTGCACAAAACCCATAGATTTGGAGAAACTGGCATGACTAACGAGGGCACCCCATTTGTGGAACACAAACCTGGATCCTAATACACATTCTGGCCTCAGCTTTAGGCCCAACTCCCAGTTAGCCACCCAAGTAGCTGGCCCCAGAGTCGCCAGATTGGACCTGCCATGCCCCTAGTTCCTAATGCTAACCTGAGGTTGGGTTTTCAGACATCCACACCCAGAGTCCTGCTCTCTAATCCTTCCATATTGGGACATCTGTGCCATATAACAGGACTCCATATCTCCACCAGAATGAAGTCATACTTTTGGGGGCTGCACATATCCCCCAGAGCAGGAGAAAACTCCATGGCTGCAGGAGGCCACAGACTCTTTTGGCAGCCCTAGAGGAGACAAACTCTAGTCTGATCTGAGCGAAAGACTGACACTTACCCTAACTTCAGAATCTGAAGACCTTGCCTCAGCTTCTGCAGATCAGGGATCCATGCCCTATATCCTAACCATAAAGGAAACTTGGGATTTCAGAATTCCATCCCTTGAGACCTGGAATGGAAGCTCTCCAGATTAGGGAATCTGGAGGCACACCGCAGGACTCTCCCTGCCTTCCAGAAGGAAACCCTGCCTATGGAGCTGCACAAAACCCCTAGATCAGGGGAAACCTGCATGGCCTCCGATGCCACCCCACTTTCGTACTCCACCCTGGACACTAACACACAGTCTGACAAAACCCGAGTTCTGTCTTCCAATCAGATACAGGGACAGCTGGTATAGGGCCAGCAGATCATATTTGCCATGGCCCTAGGCCCTAATCCAAACCCTGGTTTTGTGTTTCAGTCATCCATACCCAGAGCCTTCCACTCGAATCACTCCACACGTGGGACGTCTGAGCCACAAAACAGAACTGCTCCTGCTCCCCAGAAGGAAACCTTGCCTTTTGAGCTATTTAAAACCCCCAGAGTTGGAAGAAACCTGAGTAGCCCCTGAGGCCACGCCCACTTTTTCAGGCCGTCCTGGACACAAACATCCATTGTGATCCTTCACCTGAGCCCCATTTTCAACACAGCAATATGAGTAGCTCACCCCAGAGCCAGGATATAAGGACTGCCATGCCACTAGGACCTAACCCTTATAGTAGTTTGGGTTTTCAAGCATGCATACCTGGAACCCTGCTCTCAAATCCCTCCATATGGGGGAATCCTGAGCCATAAAACTGGACACCACCTATCCCTCAGAATAGACCAAAGTGTTTGGAACTGTGCAAAAATCCCAGAGCGGGACAAAACTCCATAGCCCCATGAGGCCACCCACACATTAGGTGGATCTCATGGACACAAACTCCAGCCTGAGCGACCTCCTGACACTCGCCTTCACCTCAGATCCCCAGAAGCTCACATCAGTGTTTGCAAATTGGGCCTGCCATGCTCTACGGCCTAATCCTAACCCTAGCTTCGGTAGTCAGACTTCCGTCCCAAGCGTCCTGGCCCACAGGCCCTCCAGATAGAGTACTCTGGAGCCACACCGTGGGTCTCTGCCTACCCTCCAGAAGGAAACCGTGCTCACTGGAGCTGCACAACACCCCCAGATTAGGAGAAACCTGCAAGGCAAATGAGGCCTCTACGATTTTCAGAACTCGACCCAGGACACTAATACACATTCTGTCCTTCAGACTGACCTCCAATCAGCCACACACATAGATGGCCGCAGTGTCGACAGATCAGACCTCCCATGCCCCTTATCCCTAATACTAAACCTAGGCTGGGTTTTCAGGAATCCATTCCCAAAACCCTGCTCTCAAGTCCCTCCATATGGGGACCCCAGATTCACACAGCAGGTTTCCCCTCTCCCCGAGAATGAAACCATCCTATTTGGAGCTGCATAAAACCCCCAGTTTAGGAGAAACCTGCATGGCCAACAAAGCCTCCCTTATTAACAGAACCCGATTCAGGACACTAATACACATTTTGTTCCTCAGCCAGACATCCAATCGGCCACCCACGGAGCTGGCCCCAGAGTCAGCAGATCAGAGCTTCCTTGCCCCTAGTCCATAATGCTAAGCCTACATTGGATTTTCAGGCATCCATACCCAGAGCCCTGCTCTCAAATAATTCCATATGGGGACCCCTGTGCCATGCAGGGACTTCACGGGTCCCCCAGAGTGAAACCATAAAAAACTCCATGGCCCCATGAAGCCAGCCCTACATTCAGTGGTTCGCATGGACACAAACTCCAGCCTGAGTGTTCCTCCTGACACTCACCTTAAGCTCAGATCCCTGGGAGCCCTAGTGGACCCAAATTCTAGTCTGGTCTGAGTAAATGCCTGACACTATCCCTAACTTCAGAGTCTGGGGAGCTTTCCTCAGAATCTGCAGAACGTGGATTCATGCCTTGACCCTAACCATACACCGAGCTTGGATTTTTAGAATTCCATTCCTTGAGTCCTGGAGTGCAGGGACTCCAGATTGGGGGCTCCAGGGCCACACCACAGGGCTCTCCGTGCTCTCCAGAAGGCAACCATGCCCTATGGAGGTGAACAAAACCCCTAGATCAGGGGAAACGTGCACAGCCCACAATGCCACCCGTTTCGTACATTACCATGGACACCAATATGAAGTCTGACACGGTCTGTGTCACGTACTCTAATCATCTACCGGGACAACTGGCCCCAGATCCAGTAGTTCAGACATGTCATGCTGCTAGGCCCTATTCCTAACCCTAGGTTGGGTTTTCAGGCATCCACAACCAGCGCCCTCCTCTTGAAGCTCTCCACACGGGGGACCGCTGAGTGAAAAAAAGAACTCCTATCCCCCTGAAGGAAACTGCTTTCTGGAACTATGTAAAACCACCAGAGTTGGAAGAAACCTGCATAGGCCCTGGGGCCACGCCCACTTTTGCAGGCTGCCCTGGGCACAAACACCCATTGTGACCCTTAGCCTGAACCCCATTTTTAACAAAGCACAATGCGTAGCTCACCCCAGAGCCAGGATATAAGGACTGACATGCCACTAAGACCTAACCCTTGTTGTACCTTTGGTTTTCAGGCATCCATATGTGGAACCCTGCTCTCAAATCCCTCCATATGGGGGAGTACTGAGTGATAAAGCTGGACAACACCTATCCCCAGAATAGACCAAACTGTTCAGAACTGTGCACAAACCCCAGAGCTGGAGAAACCTCCAAGGCCGCATGAGGCCACCTCACATTCGGCGGATGGCATGGACACAAACTCCAGCCTGAGCGACCTTCTGACCCTGGCCTTAACTTCGATTCTCAGGGTACTTACCTAAGTGTCTGTACATTAGGCCTGCCAAATCCTAGGCTGAAACCGTAGACCTAGCTTGGGTTTTCAGACTTCTGACCTCAGGGTCCTTTTCCACAAGCCAGAGATGGCAGATTAGACCTGGTATTTCCCTAGGCCCGATCTCTAACCGTACATTGTGTTTTTAGGCATGCGTCCCCAGAGCCCTGCTCATGAATCCCTCCAAATGGGGTACCCTACAACCTTATAAGAAGACTCCACCCGTACTTCAGAATTAAACCTTGCTATTTGGCATTGTGCAAAACCCCCAATGTGGAAGAAACCTCCATGTCCTCAGGAGGCAACCTCAACTTCCAGTGGCCCTAGTGGTCACAAATTTTAGTCTGA
>PISX010037561.1:0-11062 GCA_004024625.1 Mellivora capensis
AAGACCAAAAACATTGATAGCCCTTATCTAGAAAGATCAGGAAAATAGAAAACTCTAAAAGTTACTAAGCATAAGGAATGAAAAAGGGCATATCATTGCTAACCTTCCATAAGTGAAAGAAATCATATGGTAATATTATGTAATGCATGCTAACAAATTGTGTATGTACATCTAACATGTAGATGAAACAAGCAAATTTCTAGAAAGGCACAAATTATGGAAATTCCATTAGGAATTTTTAAAAACTCAGAGTTAAAAGGTATGCCTACATAGTTTTACTGTGAATTCTACTAAATATTTAAAGAAGAATTAACACCAGCCCTTCACAAACTTTTCCAACAAATAAAAGTCCAAGAAATATTACCAACTCACTCTGTAAGCCACTATTATCTTTATTCCAAAATCTGTTAAAGATATCACAAGATTAAAGTTACAGAACAGTATCTTTTATGAATATTGAAATAAAAATCCTCTAAAGATGAATGTGGCAACATATAATAAGAATTATACAAACTGGGGGACCTGGGTGGTTCAGTCTGTTAAGCTTCTGCCTTCACCTCATGTCATGATCCTGGGAATGTGGGACTGATTCCCATGTCAGGCTCCCTGCTCAGTGGGTAGCATGCTTCTCCCCTCTCTTTCTGTCTCTTCCCTCCATTCATGCTCTCTTGCTCTCTTTCTCAAATAAATAAATAGAATCTTTTTTAAAAAAGTTATACAAATGACGTTTGTCACAAGAATGCAAGATTGCTTTAACTTCTGAAAATAAAACTATGTAATAACATATCAATAGAATAAAGTACAAAAAAATACTAAAGGGTTGCAGAAAAAGCATTAAATAAAATCCAATACCCTTTCATAATAAAAACACAACAAACTACGAATAGAAAGAAACTTATTCTCAATCTGTTAAAGGGCATCTAGCAAAACCTAGAGCCAATGTTATACATAATGAGTAAAAACTGAATGATTTTCTCCTAAAATCAGGAAAAAATAAGAATGTCTGCTCTTACCATTTCTGTTCAACATCCTAACAGAAGTTCTAGCCATGGCAATTAGGCATGGAAATTTTTTTAAAGGGGGGGGGGGCAAAACAATCTCCATTTGCAGAGAACATAAATTTGTGGATAAAAATCTTAAAGAATCTGCTTTAAAAAAACTATAGAATAAATGACTTCAGCACATTTTTAGGATACAAATTCAAAATACAGAAAATGAATTCTAATTCTATGCAATAACAATGAATGGTCAGAAAGTGAAATTAAGAGAATTCCATTACCATAGCATCAAAAACAATAAAACAGTAATAAATTTAAAAGAAAATTGACTTGCAGATATAATCCTATAAAATATATTTGAAAGAAATTGAAGCCTAAATAAATGGTCATGGTTTCTTTTTGCTTAATAGTTCCTTACTAAATCGATTTTCTTCTTTTCACACTCTACTATAAGCAACAGAGAGAAACCAAGCTATGCCTTCCAGTTGCTTGGAATCTCCTCAGCCATATATTCAAGCTCATGACTTAAATTCTGCTTTGTACCACAGAAAAATAAAACATAACTTGGCCAAATTCTGTACCACTTTATAAGGATAGCCCTTCTGCCAGTTTTTAAATACAATGTTTCACATTTCCACCTGAGTCTTCTACAGAAGCATCTTTGATATTCCAGCAACAGTCTGTTTCTTATGTCACTAAGATTATAGGAGCTTTCTCTACAGCTTTCCTTCTTTCTAAGCCATCACCAGAATAATGTTTAACAACCACATTTCTATCAACAATCGCTTCAAGACAATCTAGGACTTCACTGTCAAATCCTACAAAATTGTTCTAGTCTCTATGCATTACCTATTTCCAAAGCCACCTCCACATTTTCAGGTATTTGTAGCACCTCAGTTCCTGGTATCAAAATCTATAAGTTTTCTAGCACTTCTGTAATAAAGTACAGCAAATGGGTTACTTTAAACCAATAGAGATATATTTTCTCACAGTTCTGGAGGGACAAAATCTGAAATTGAAGTGTTAGCAGGTGTTGGTGTTCTGAGACTCTGGGATGCATTCTTTCCTTGCTTTTTCCTAGCTACTGGTTGATAGTGAAGAATCCTTGATGTTCTTTGGCTTGAAGCTGCATTATTCCAATCTCAGTCTCTGTCATCACATAGTGTTCTCCCTGTGTGTTTCTGTCTTCACATGAGGTTTTCCTTTTATTATGAGACCAGTTATACTGCATTAATAACCCATCCTAGTTCACTCTGACCTAATAGTAACTAATTGTACCTGAAATAACCCTAATTCTGAATAACATCACCTGAAATATGGGTGTTAGGACTTCAACATAGCTTTCTGGAGGACACAAGATAATCTATAACAGATCTCTTTTTTAATTCCATACACATAAATTAATTAAAATAGATCACAGAATTTATGTAAAAGGTAAAACTATAAAACATTTGGAAAAAATAGAAAAGTAAATTAGTGTAAACTTAGGTTAGGGAAGCCCTACCTAGAACACCAAAAGCACACATGACAAAAGAAAATATTGATAAATTGTACCTCTTCAGAAAGTTACAGACAGAATTATCAAATAACCCAGCAATTCTATTGCATAGTATATACCTAAGGTAAATTAAATCATATCTACACAAAACTTGATCATAGAAGCATTGTTCATAATAGTTAAAAAGTAGAACAGGACAAGTGTCCATCAACTGACAAACAGATTTCAAAATACAGTATATTTATGCAATGGGATATTATCCAGTCATAAGAAGGAATGATGTACTGATACATGCTACAATACGGATAGACCTTGAGAGCAGCATAAGTAAAAGAAGCCAGTCACAAAATACCACATACTGAATGACTCCATTTATATGAAATGTCCATAATAGGTAAATCTATAGAGATAGAAGGTAATTAGTTGTTACCTAGGACTGGGGGGGGGAGCTTGGGGAGAAATAGTGAGGGACTGGAATACAAGGTTTCTTTGTGAGGTAATTTAAATGTTCAATGTTCTAAAACTGTGTTGGTGTTGGGCGCCTGGGTGGCTCAGTGGTTTAAAGCCTCTGCCTTCCGCTCAGGTCATGATCCCGGGGTCCTGGGATCAAGTCCCGCATCAGACTCTCTGCTCAGCAGGGAGCCTGCTTCCTCCTCTCTCTCTCTCTGCCTGCCTCTTTACCTACTTGTGATCTCTGTCTGTCAAATAAATAAATAAAATCTTAAAAAAAAAACTGTGTTGGTGTTACAAAACTCAGTAAATGTACTAAAAACCATTAAATTGCGTCCTTTAGTTAGTAGGGTTGTGTACCATGTGAATATTTTAATAAAGTTATATAAAAAGATATTGACATATATGTAAAATATATGGGCATGGAATGTACATATATATGTACACACATATACACATATATACACACATATATAATATATATACACACATATACATATGTGTATATATACATTCCATGCTCATGAATTGGAAAGATGTGGTATATGTATAATGAAATATTATTCAGCCATATAAAAGAATGCGAATTGCCATTTGCAACAATGTGCATGGAACTAGAGAATATTATGTTAGGTGAAATAAGCCAGAGGAAAAAAATACCCCGTGATTTCACTTATATGTACAATTTAAGAAAGAAAACAAACGAACAAAGGGGAAAAAAAAGAAAGCAAGGCAAACCAAGAAAAAAAGACTCAACTATAGAGACCAAACTGGTTACCAGAAGGAAGGTGGGTGGGGGGATAGGTGAAATATGGGATGGGCAATAAAGAGTTACACTTGTGATGAGCACCTGGTGTTGTATGGAAGTGCTGAATCTATATATTGTATACCTAAAACTAATATTATACCATATATTAACTGGAATTTAAATAAAAACCTAAAAATATTTAGTATGAAATACATATTATATAAACAAATACAAGTTCTATAAGCATATGTACTATTATACACAAATGCCCAATATATTATTTAAACATTCTTAAAAATTTACAATTAACTGAATTTTCTTATGTATAATCTTACTGAACACTCCTGAGTCTATGGAATGATGATATAGGACTATTCTCTTTATTTTACAGGTAGGGAAATTAAGGTGCATTTTCAGTTTTTTTGTTTTTGTTTGTTTTGTTTTTACTTTAGAGGTCTATGCAAAGCCACAATAATAATTTTTAAGGGTCGTTGAAATTCAAAAGCCTAGTTTTATTTAAAATATCAACTAAAAGTGCACTAGTCTGAGAAACACTATGAATCACTTCAATGACAGAAAAAAAAAAAAGATGTCAACTAAACTTGGAGTGGGATGAAGTCTATTCCTTTTATCACTATTGATGGGAGCCAGGGTGGATGAGTCACAAAAGCACTTGGCAAAAAATTCAAAAAGACCCAGTTCTTAGTCACAGTTTACCAATCAGAACACCCATTAAATTACAATTTACCCTTTAAATTCAATATTACTTCATCATAGTTTTATCAAAATCTTTAATTTATCCCTATAAATTGATCCTAAATATACTGTCATTAACCTTCAAAGTTTTATTTAACGATATGAATACTCATAATGTCTTATGAGTTGAACTGTGTTACCCATCCCCCCCAAAAGATAGGCTGAAATCCTAAACCCAAAACTGCAAAATGTGACCTACTTGGCAATAAGATTATTGTTAATATAATTAGTCTTTATTAGATCGTAATGCAGTGGGATGAGCCCTTAATACAACTTCTGTTCTTATAAGAAGAGGGAAAAGATACAGAGACATGGATGCATGAGAATATCATACCACCAAGGAGGCAGATTGAACTGCTACAGTTGCCAGCCAAGAAATGCCAAGGATTTCTGGCAAACCACCAGACCTAAGAGGAGGCAGAAAAGGATTCTCCACTACAGATTTCAGAGGGACCATTGCCTTGATATCACTTTGATTTTAAATTTCTAGCCTCCAGAACTGTGAAACAACACATTTGTATTGTTTTCAGTTACTTCACTTGTAATATTTTGTTATGGCAGTCCCAGGAAATGAATACCCTCCTAAACCTATTTTGTCTAAAGAAACCCTGAAACATAATCGCTCACATTTAGAACATACTGACTAACTGCTATGCACCATGCTAAGCACAGTATATGCATATATGTATATATGTATATCATCTATACAGTATTCAATTAAAAACAAACAAAACTAAAGACACAGACAAAACCCATTAAATTATGTCTCAGTATTTCTCCCTGCTGTGAGACTGTCAGTAAAGAAACTGAAGTTTAAAACTTTGTCTCAGATCAAAATCGTTTTATGAGTTGGCATGTCTGATCCAATGTTGGCCTCACCTTTGACCTGTATAATTAATCAGAACACAGGTTAATCTATAATCAAATCTATAATGCTTGGAAAGTTTTGTTTGTTTTAGAAATGATAATTGTAATTTTCTTCATTTCTACTTAATCTCCATTTAAAAAAAAAAGCTAGCCATAGAAATAGCATGTGAAATACTGAAGCAGTTTTCAAATTGTCTAGCAATCAATACTTTTACTGGAATAAAAAATCACTATTGTCTACAATCAATGTAAAGAGTTAAATCCAGTCCTTTTTAATTTGGTGGAAAATATTTCTTCTCTCTTTTATTACAGGTATTCTTTTTGTGTGTTCCAATAAAGATAAATCAATAAAGAAGTTTGCTTTCCAGTAAAAAACAAAAAGTGTTAAGCATTTGAGAAATAGCCCATTTTGTTTGTTTGTTTGTTTGCTTTACCATGCAACTTTCAAACCCAAGATTACTCATTATTTGATGCCATATGGTCTTTTTTTTTGCATTTTCTGAATATATAGTAATCATTGTAAAAAGGCAGCCGATATATTTACAACAGTATACCTCACTACTCTGTGTACTCCACAAGTTTAGAATTATTACCACAAAATTAATGGTAAATGAAAATCTTAAAGGCAAAGAAGTGGAAAGTTTAATCATTTAACATAAACATCTTATTTTTTTTTTATCAATTTCACAATCCTTGTGTGATTTTCTGGTTGAACTAAACAATGATGCATAGTATTCATTTATTCGTTAAGTACCAAGTTGAAAAGATGTGTTGAAAGATAAAATGGTAGTTTTTAATCTTATTTTCTATGTTTACTAGATTTCTTTTTACACTTTCAACACTCATTTTGACACTTCAGAGTTTACTATATATGTAATCACTGAACCAAACATTATGGCCCAGGACAGCTTTTGGTGACCCATTCAGTGGTGGCCTGAAAGTAAATTCAGAGAAAAAGAAAAAAAAAAAAAAAAGGTCATTTTTATTTTATAAATTGGGTTTACAATTTAGTTCAACTTGGTAGAACATTTTTTTAATGATTTTATTTTTTTTAATTTATTTATTTGTCAGAAAGAGAGGGAGAGAGAGCGAGTGAGCACAGGCAGACAGAGTGGCAGGCAGAGGGAGAAGTAGGCTCCCTGCCGAGCAAGGAGCCCGATGTGGGACTCGATCCCAGGATGCTGGGATCATGACCTGAGCCGAAGGTAGCCACTGAACCAACTGAGCCACCCAGGCATCCCAACTTGGTAGAACATCTTAAATCACTTTTTGCTGGGCACAAATATAAGTAATGTCCTCATATACAAGTCTATTTTATTAAATATCTTATACATCATGTTACTATTACCTTACCTTTTTCCATCTTGTAAGAGTTTAGTCTGCAGTGTCTACTAATGAAAATAAAACTAGAACATGTCCTCCCAGGATACTGTCTCAGAAATGCTTTCTGTATATCTAAAAATCCTTTCCAATAATCTAATAATATTAATGGATTTTCAGAGAATTGCTCAGATAACACAGTAATAATATTTAAAATGAGTCCTATGTTGCTAGAACAAGCCACATTTCTTAGTGCAAAACCACACTGTAGAATAAATTTGCATGAAACTAATAAATGCTGATCTGACCATCAAACTTATTAAAGAGAACCCAAGTTAAGAAGCCCTGAGTATCTTTTTTTTTTAATCTGCCAGCTCAGGTGGTCAGGCAGCTGTAACAAAGAAGGGTATTGACTGAGGCAGGCTGTGGAAGATGAGTGAGAGACTTTCATAAAAATAAAAATTATATTACAAAATGTATATTTTAACTGTTTAAAATTAGTGATATATTATAAATATCTTATACCTATAAATTATGCTCAGAAAAAATATTTTCTGTTGACCTATCTTCAAGTTATGGGCTTCTACCTTTGGCTGTTTCAGGTACACTGATGAGACTCATCAAAGCATTTTCATTACTGTGATTCTACTTCTAGCATTTCATTTTGATTCTTAGTTTCCATTTTTGTCTATCATCCTGTGTGTTTTCCATTAGACACCTTAATATAGTAATCATAGTGATTTTAATACCCCATTTAATAATTCCAATATTTACATCAAATCTTAGCCTAGATCTGATGGTTTCTTTTTTTTTTTTTTAACATATATTCTTGTTTTCAGAGGTACAGGTCAGTGATTCATCAGTCTTATATAATACCCAGTTTTCACTATGTCACATGGCCTCCTTAATGTCCATCACCCAGTTACCCCCTCCCTCCACACTCCTCCCCTCCAGCAACCCTCATTTAGTTTCCTAGATTGAGAGTCTCTTATGGTTTGTTTCCCTCTCTGGTTTAGTCTGGTTTTATTTTTCCCTCTCTTCCCTTATGATCCTCTGTTTTATTTCTTAAATTCCACATATCAGGGAGATCATATGATAAATGTCTTTCACTGATTGGCTTATTTCACTTAGCATAGTACCCTCTACTTCCACCCATGGTCATTGCAAATGGCAAGATTTCATTTTCTGAGAGCTGTGTAATATTCCAGTGTGTGTGTGTGTGTGTGTTCCTTATCTTCATTATCCATTCATCTTTTAATGGACTTCTGAGCTCTTTCCATAGTTTGGCCATTGTGGACATTGCTGCTATAAACACTAGGATGCAAGTGACCCTTGTATCTTTGGGGTGAATACCCAGTACTGCAATTGCTGTGTCATAGGGTAGTTCTATTTTCAACTTTTTGAGAAACTGCCATCCTTTTTTTCCAGAGTGGCTACACCAGCTTGCATTCCCACCAAGAGTATAGAAGGCTGTCCCTTTCTCCACATACTTGCCAATGTCTATCATTTCTTGAGTTGTTAATTTTAGCCATTCTAACTGGTGTCAGGTAGTATCTTATTGTTTTGATTTGTATGTCCCTAATGCCTGGTGATATTGAGCATTTTTTCATGCATCTCTTGGCCATGTGGATGTCTTCTTTGTAGAGATACCTGTTCATGTCCTCTGCCCATTTCTTGATTGGATTATTTGTTCTTTGGGTATTAAATTTGATAAGTTCTTTATAGATTTTTGGATACTGGCCCTTTATCTGATGTGTCATTTGCAAATAACTTTTTCCATTCGGTTGGCTGTCTTTGGTTTTGTCAACTTTTTCATTTCCTGTGCAGAAGATTTCATCTTGATGAAGTCCTCATAGTTCGTTTTTGCTTTTGTTTCCCTTACATTTGGAGATGGCTCTTGCAAGAAGTTGTTGTGGCTGAGGTAGAAGAGGTTGTTGCCTGTATTCTTGTCTAGGATTTTGATTGATTCTAATCTCACATTTAGGTCTTTCATCCAATTTGAGTGTATTTTTTGTATGGTGTAAGCAAATTTTATTCTTGGTGTAAGCAAGTTTTATTCTTCTGCATGTTGTTGTCCAATTTTCCCAACATCATTTTTTTTAAAGACTATTCTTTTTCCACTGGATATTTTTTCCTGCTTTGTCAAAGATTAGTTGACCATAGAGTTCAGGGTCCATTTCTGGGTTCTCTATTCTGTTCCATTGACCTATACATCGGTTTCTGTGTCAGTACCATCTGTCTTGATGACTACTGCTTTGTAATAGAGCTTGAAGTCTAAAATTGTGATGCCACCAGTTTTGGTTTTTGTTTTCAATATTCCTTTGGCTATCCAGGATCTTTTCTGATTCCATACAAATTTTAGGATTGTTTGTTCCAGCTCTGTGAGAAAAGTTGATTGTATTTTGATAGGGGTTGCTTGAATGTGTAGATTACTCTAGGTAGCACAGACATTTTAACATTGTTCTTTTTTTTTTTTTTAAGATTTTATTTTTAATTGTGAGAGAGCACAAGAGTGGGATGGGAGGCAGAGGGAGATGCAGGCTCCCTTATGTGGGACTCAATCTCAGGATGCCAGGATCATGATCTGAGCTGAAGGGAGATGCTTAACTGACTGAGCCACCCAGGCACCCAATATTTGTTCTTCTAATCCATAAGCATAGGACATTTTTTTTTCCATTTCCTTGTGTCTTCCTCAATTTCTTTCATGACTATTCTGAGTACAGAGCCTTTGCTTCTTTGCTTAGGTTTATTCCTAGGTATCTTATGGTTTTGCATGCAATTGTAAATGGGATCAACTATTTAGTTTCTCTTTCTTCTGTTTCATTGGTTAGTGTATAGAAGTGCAACTGATTAATGTACATTGATTTTATATACTTTGACTTTGTTGAATGCCTGAAAGAGTTCTAACAATTTGGGGGAATACTCTGTTGGGGTTTCCACATAGAGTATCATGTCATCTGCAAAGAGTGAGATTTATTTCTTTGTGGCCAATTTGGATGCCTTTTATTTCTTTTTGTTGTTTGATTGCTAAGGCTAGGAATTCTAGTATTATGTTGAGCAGCAGTGGTAATAGGATATCTCTGCTTTGTTCCTAACCTTAGGGGAAAAGCTCTCAGTTCTTCCCAATTGAGAATGATAGGTACTGTAGGCTTTTTGTATATGGGTCTTATGATATTGGAGTATGTTCCTCTATCCCTACACTGTGAAGCGTTTTAACCAAGAAAGGATGCTGTACTTTGTCAAATGCTTTTTCTGAATCAATTGAGAGGATCATCTAATTCTTGTCCTTTCTTTTCTTTTTATTTATCACACTGATTGACTTGTGGATGTTCAACCAGCCTTGCAGCCCAGGAATAAATCCCACTTGGTCATGGTGAATAATTCTTTTAAAGTACTATTGGATCCTATTGTATAGTATTTTGGTGAGGATTTTTGTGCCCATGTTCATCAGGGATCTTGGTCTGTAATTCTTTTTGGTGGGGTCTTTGGTTTTGGGATCAAAGTAGTGCTGGCCTCATAGAAAGAGCTTGGAAGTGTTCCTTCCATTTCTAATTTTTGAAGCAGGTTCAGAAGAATAGGCATTACTTCTTTAAACATTTGGTAGAATTCCACTGGGAAGACATCCAGCCCTGAGCTCTTGTTTATTGGGAGATTTTTGATGACTTCTTCAATTTCCTTATTGGTTATGGGTCTGTTCAGGTGTTCTATTTCTTCCTGTTTCAGTTTTGGTAGTTTACACATCTCTAAGAATGCATCCATTTCTTCCAGATTGCCGAATTTGTTGGCATATAGTCGCTCCTAACATGTTCTTATAATTGTACTTCCCTTCCCATGAAAATGGCAGCCTCCCAAGCTTAGCTGTGGAGCTGAAAGTTCTGGACCCCACTCCTCAGTGAGTCTGAGAAAAGCAATCAATCACTCCTGTCTCCCTGGGCTCCAGTCACAGTTCATGCTCACCCAGCTTGTGACTGAGCATTTCCATCTCAGGCACATAACTCTGTTTTGAGTCTCCCCACCCTGTAGACTCCTGGAGTTTGCTCCCACACCTCTCCTCCCAGGGTGCTCTCTCTTGTTCTGCCACTTTTTGGGGCTCTGCTTGGAGAGCAATTGCCCGTTATATGGTTCATGTTCTGTGGCAACCCCAAGCTAAGAGCCCATTCCTGGGTATATACCGTTTAGAGCCAGCTTCCCCACTCTGTTACCTGGGATCACTGCTGCACTCAGGCACCCCCAGTCTTCCTGTGACCCCAAATGATCTCAAGATTACACTGTCCAGGTAGGGTTCCACCTCCACTTAGCCACCTGAGTGATGTCCCTCACCAGAGCAGACTTCTAAAAGTTCCAAAGTTGTGCTCCACTACTATATTTCTTGCCAGTAGCCAGTTTACCGAGGCTCCACCCCCCCCCCCCAGTTTATCTTCCCAT
>PISX010037562.1:0-10927 GCA_004024625.1 Mellivora capensis
CCATCAAAAGAAATGAAATCTTGCCATTTGCAATGACGTGGATGGAACTAGAGGGTATCATGCTTAGTGAAATAAGTCTATCAGTGAAAGACAACTATCATATGATATTCCTGATATGAGGAAGTGGAGATGCAATATGGGGGGTTAGGGGGGTAGGAAAAGAAGAAAGAAACAAGATTGGATTGGGATGGAGACAAACTATAAGTGACTCTTAATCTCACAAAACAAACTGAGGGTTGCTGGGGGGAGGGGGGTCGGGAAAGGGGGGTGGGGTAATGGACATTGGGGAGGGTATGTGTTATGATTAGTGCTGTGAAGTGTGTAAACCTGGCGATTCACATAAATGTACCCCTGGGGATAAAAATACTTTATATGTTTATAAAAAATTTAAAAAAATTTATTAAAAAAATAGTTGGGTAGAATTCCCCAGGGAATACATCAGGTCCTGGGCTCTTGTTTTTTGGGAGGTTTTTGATCACTGCTTCAATCTCAGTACTAGATATCAGTCTATTCAGGTTGTCAATTTCTTCCTGGTTCAATTTTGGGAGTTTATAGTTTTCCAGGAATGCATCCATTTCATCTAGGTTGCTTAACTTATTGGCATATAACTTTTGATAATAACTTCTGATGATTGTTTCTACTTCCTTGGTGTTAGTTGTGATCTCTCCCTTTTCATTCATAGTTTTATTAATTTGAGCTTTCTCTCTTTTCTTTTAGATTAGTGTGGCCAATGGTTTATCGATCTTATTGATTCTTTCAAAAAACCAGCTTCTAGTTTCATTAATACGTTCTACTGTATCTCTAGTTTCTACCTCATCGATCTCTGCTCTAATCTTGATTATTTCCCTTCTTGTGTGTGAGTTGGTTTAATTTGTTGTTGATTCTCCAGTTCTTTAAGGTGTAGAGACAGCTGTTATATTCTGGATTTTTCAGTTTTTTTGAGGGAGGCTTGGATGGCTATGTATTTATTTACCCCTTAGGACCGCTTTTGCTGTATCCTGTAGGTTATGGACTGAAATGTTTTCATTCTAATTGGCTTCCATGAATTGTTTAAGTTCTTCTTTGATCTCTTGGTTGATCCAAGCATTCTTAAGCACAGTGGTCTTTACCTTCCAGGTGTTTGAGTTCTTTCCAAACTTTTCCTTGTGGTTGAGCTCCAGGTTCAAAAAGCATTGTGATCTGAGAATATGCAGGGAATAATCTCAGTCTTTTGGTATCAGTTGAGTCCTGATTTGTGACCCAGTATGTGGTCTATTCGGGAGAAGGTTCTATGTGCACTTGAGAAGAATGAATATTCTGTTGTTTTAGGGTGGAATGTTCTGTATATATCTATGAGGTCCATCTGGTCCAATGTGTCATTCAATGCTCTTGTTTCTTTATTGATTTTCTGCATGGATGATCTATCTATTACTGAGAAAGGCGTGTTAAGATTTCCTACTATTAATGTATTCATATCAGTATGACTCTTTATCTTGATTAACAATTTTCTTATGTAATTGGCTGCTCCCAATCATATAAAAAATGGGCAGAAGATATGAACAGAAACTTCTCCAATGAAGACACACAAATGGCTATCAGACACATGAAAAAATGTTCATCATCACTAGCCATCAGGGAGATTCAAATTAAAACCACATTGAGATATCACCTTACACCAGTTAGAATGGCCAAAATTAGCAAGACAGGAAACAACGTGTGTTGGAGAGGATGTGGAGAAAGGGGAACCCTCTTACACTGTTGGTGGGAATGCAAGTTGGTGCAGCCACTTTGTAGAACAGTGTGGATATTCCTTAAGAAATTAAAAATAGAGCTTCCCATTGACCCTGCAATTGCACTACTGGGTATTTACCCCAAAGATACAGATGTAGTGAAAAGAAGGGCCATCTGTACCCCAATGTTTATAGCAGCAATGGCCATGGTCGCCAACTGTGGAAAGTACCAAGATGCCCTTCCACAGACGAATGGATAAGGAAGATGTGGTCCATATACACTATGGAGTATTATGCCTCCATCAGAAAGGATGAATACCCAACTTTTGTAGCAACATGGACGGGACTGGAAGAGATTATACTGAGTGAAATTAGTCAAGCAGAGAGAATATATTATCATATGGTTTCACTTATTTGCGGAGCATAAGAAATAACATGGAGGACATGGGGAGATGGAGAGGAGAAGGGAGTTGAGGGAAATTGGATGGGGAGATGAACCATGGGAGACTATGGACTCTGAAAAACAACCTGAGGGTTTTGAAGGGGCAGGGGTTGGAGGTTGGGGAGCCAGGTGGTGGGTATTATGGAGGGCACGCATTGCATGGAGCACTGTGTGTGGTGCAAAAACTATGAATTCTATTACATTGAAAAGAAATAAAAGTTAAAAAAAAAACAGGGAATTTGGAGTTTTGAATCCCACCCATGTCAGAGATAAACAAGGAAATCTGGGCACCAGGTGTTTTGATGGCCCTTGCTTTTTTGTGAGGGCTTCCTCCACAGCAGGGGTATGAGATTCCCTGGGGACTAGAGAATGGGGTGGCACCATTTTACCCTTGTTACCAACACACTGGGACTCCAGAGAGCAACACAGGAACTACCAGTGGTGGTGAGAGCCACTTACATCAAAACCCAACTCCCCTGTGCTTTGCCAGTGCTTTTTCACCTGGCCAGGACTGACTCTGAGCCTATGCAGTGGGACTCTTCCCCAGAAGAGCAACACAAGTAGCACACCACATGTACCAAGTCTACCCATCATACAGTGCTTCAAAGCATCCTCTTCTTTTCTGTTGGAAATAGGACCAGGGTGTGTTGGTTTTTTTCTTTTTTTTCTTATTCTCTCCCTTCCTTCCTTTCTTCCTTCCTTTCTTCTTTCCTTCCTTCCTTCCTTCCTTCCTTCCTTCCTTCCTTCCTTCCTTTTCCTCTATGGAATCAGGATTACAGTTTTTTGCTGGTTTGTTTTATCATTTCCTTTCCCCCACTTTCCCCCCTTTTCTTTTTGATCAGCCTTCTTCTTTTCTTTTTCTTTTTATTCTTTTTTTTCTTTCTTTTTATTTGGAATCAGGCATATGTTGTTGTTCTTGTTGTTGTGGTTGTTGTCTGCTTGGTTTGTTTCATTCCTTTTCATTCTCTCTCTCTCTCTCTTTCTCTCCCTGTTTTTGGCACAGATCTTCCTTCCTTCCTTTCTCCCTTCCTTCTTTCCTTTCTTTTCTAGGCTTTTCTCAACAAACAAATCAATACATGTAGATAGAGCTCCAAATACTCTTTTACAAGCAAGGAGGAACTCTGCAGAGGACAGACCAGTGGGAAAGAGCAGCTTAAACACAACAGCAAAGTGCACACAGCATACACCAGAAACACTTCCTGAAGTGCCAGACCCTGGGCAATTTGCAACCTCTTTTTAATATAACATTACTCTGAGATGTGGGAAAGATAAACCTGAATACCTGTTTCCATAATACCTGAAGGATAAACTTAGCCAAAATGACAAGATGGATAAATTATCCCCAAAGGAAAAGTCAGGAAGATTTCACAGCCAGGTACTTGACCAAAACAGATAGAAGCAATACATCTGAACAAGAATTTAGATCAATAGTCATAAGACTACTAGCTGTACTTGAAAAAAGCATAGAAGACACCAAAGAAATGCTTGCTGCAGAGATTAAAGACCTAAAAACTAGTCAGGCTGAAATAAAATATGCTATAACTGGGGAATGGGGCAACTGGGTCCTCAGGATTAAGGAGGGCACATATGATGAGCACTGGATGTTATATACAACTAATGAATCATTGAACACTACATCAAAAACTAATGATATACTATATGTTGGCTAACTACATAATTTAAAAAGTTAAAAAATACAATGTATTATAGATTTTTGATACAAATAAAGAATTTGGCAATAAAAATGCTATCACGGAGATCCAAAACTGACTGGATATAATCACAATGAGAATAAAAGAAAAAGAGGAAAGAATAAGTGATATAAAAGTTAAAATTATGGAAAATAATGAAGTTGAAAAGAAGAGAGAAAGAAAACTATTAGATTACAAAATTAGACTTGTGGAACTCAGTGATTCCATGAAGGGAAATCATATCAATATCACAGGATGCTCAGGAGAAGAAGAATGGGGAAAAGGGACAGAAGGTTTATTTGAATAAATTATAACTGAGAACTTTCTTCCTCTGGGGAAGGAAACAGGCATTCCAGTCTCAGAGACCCAGAGAACTCCCCTCAAAATCAACAAAAACAGTTCAACACCATGACACATCATAGTGAAATTTGCAAAATACAAAGATAAAGAGAATTCTGAAATCAGATAGGCAATAAAAGGTCTTTAGCCTACAAGGGTAGATACATAAGGTTAGCAGCAGACCTGGCTCCAGAGACCAGGCAGGCCAGAAAGGACTGTCATGATATATCCAACAAACTAAATGAGAAAAATATGTAGCCAAAAATACTTAATCCAGCAAGGCTGTCATTCAGAATAGGAGGGACAAACAGTTTCCAAGACAAAAACCAAAGGAGTTTGAGAACACTAAACCAGCTCTGCAGTAAATATTAAAGGAGACCTTTTGAACATGTGAGACCAAAAATAGCAAAAACTACAAAGGAGCAGAGACAATATACAGGAACAGTGACTTTATAGATAATACAATGGCACTAAATTCATATCTTTCAATAATCACTCTGAATGTATGTGGACTAAATACTCCAACCAAAAGATACAGGGTATCAGAATGGATTAAAAAAAACAAGATCCATCAATATGCTGCTGATAAAAGATTCATTTTAGACCCAAAGTCTCCTTCAGATTGAAAGTGAGGGTGTAGAGAAACATTTATCATACTAATGGACATCAAAAGAAAGCTGGAGTGGCCATCCTTATACCACAAACTAGATTTGAAACCAAACTGTAATAAGAGATGAAGAAGGACACTATACCATAATTAAAGGGGTATATCCAACAAAAGATCTAACAATTGTAAATATGTATGTCCCTAACCTGGGATCAGCCAAATATATAAATTAATTAATAATAAACTTCAAGCAACTCAAGGAAAATAAAATAATAGTAGGGGACTTTAATACCCCACTTACAGCCATGGACAGATTATTGAAACAGAAGATCAAAAAGGAGACGAAGGCTTTATATGACTCACTGGACCAGATGGATTTCACAAGTATATAAGGGTTTCATCCTAAAGCAACAGAATACACATTCTTTTTGAGAGCCCATGGAACCTTCTTCAGAATACTGGGTCATAAATCAGGCCTCAACAAGTTCAAAGAGATTGAAATTTATACCATGCCTATTTTCAGATCACAATGTTAGCAACCTTGAAGTCAACTATATATATAAAGACCACAAATGCATGGAGGTTAAATAACATCCTTCTAAAGAATGAATGGGTAAATCAGGAAATTAAAGAATTTTTTAAAAATTCATGGAAGCAAATGAAAGTGAAAACACAACAGTTCAAAGAGAAGTCAAGATGGCAGAGGAGTAGCAGGCTGAGATGACGTCAGGCAGCACAAGTTCACCTAGATAGTTATCCAACCATTCCGAACACCTACAAATCCAACAGAACATTAAAGAGAAGAAGAGCAGCAATTCTAAAAACAGAAAATTGACAACTTTCTGAAAGGTAGGATCTGTGAAGAAGTAAATCCAAAGCAACGGAAGATAGACCACGGCGGGAGGGGCCAGCTCCCTGGAAGAGGTGGAGAAAAGGAGCACAAAATCAGAACTTTAAGAAGTCTGCTCCACTGAGGGACATCGCTCACGGGGGTCACAGAAGGATTGGGGGTATCTGAATGTAGCAGAGCTTGCAGGTATTAGAGCAGGGAAGCCAGCTACAGAGACAAAGCAGAGGAGTGAGATCTCAGCTTGGGGTTACCTTAAACTGTGATCCACGGCACAGTCAAGCCACTGCTCTTTGAGCAGGGACCCCACAAGTGGAAGATCCAGGGAGACCCCCCTGGAAGAGTGGCAGGGATCTGCTGGGTTTGGAGATTCCAAACAGGCTGTGTGCCAGAGACCGAAATGCATGGTCACAGGCCAGGTGAGCTCAGAATGCAGCTGAAGACCAGGAAGATGGGAGTGATTGAGAGCTTTTCTCCAAGGGCACACTGAGCAGTGCGACCTGGAGCCAGAGATTGGGAGGTTGCCATCTTTAATCCCAACCTCCAGAGCTCTATAAAAATGTTCAGGGAACAAAAGCTCCTGAGAGCAAACTGGAGCAGATTACATAGCCCAGCCCCTGGCAAGGGAGGTGCAATTCCACCTTGGGCAAAGACACTACAACAGGGCCCGCCCCCAGAAGATCAGCAAGAAATCCATCCAAGAACAAGCTCACTGATCAAGGAGAACAATGGAATTCCAGAGGAGAGGAAAGCAAAGCATGGAATTCATGGCTTTCTCCCCACAATTCTTTAGTCTTGCAAAGTTAACTTAATTATTTAATTTTATTTTTTTCTTATTCTGATTTTTTTAACTTTTACTCTTTCCTCTTTTAACATTTTTAACTAGTTTATCTTAACAATGCCTTTCTTTAAAAAAATCTTTTTGAACCTTTATTATTATAGTCATATTTTATCCTTCATTGTATCTAACTTTGTCTTTTGTATACACATAGGGTTTTTTCTCCTAAAAAATTATGGGATACAACTTCTTCTAATAGATCAATATACCCTAAATCTAGCACAGGGCTTGTTCTAGGCTCCAGCCTAAGCAAGTTCTCTCCACGCTTTTTTTCTTTCTCTTCCCAACCAACTAATCTTATCAACTCCTTTTTTATATATTTTTTAAAATTTCATCTTTATAGTCACATTCCATCCCTTCATTGTGTTTACTGTTATTTTTGGATATATATTATACTCAAAGGGTCTGTCCAACAAGATCTAACAATTTTAAATATCTATTCCCCTAACATGGGGGCAGCGAACTACATAAACCAATTAATAACAAAATCAAAGAAGCACATCAATAATAATAAAATAATAATAGAGGACTTTAACACCCCCCTCTCTGAAATGGACAGATCATACAAGAAAGAGATCAACAAGGAAATAAAGGACTGAAATGACACAGTGGAAAAGATATTCACAACATTCCATCCCAAAGCAGCAAAATACACATTCTTCTCTAGTGCACATGGAACATTCTCCAGAATAGATCACATCCTGGGTCACAAATCATGTCTCAACCAGTACCACAAGATTGGGGTCATTCCCTGCATATTTTCAGACCACAATGCTCTGAAGCTAGAACTCAATCACAAGAGGAAATTTGGAAAGAACCCAAATACATGGAGACTAAACAGCATCCTTCTAAAGAATGAATGGGTCAACCAGAATATTAAAAGGAATTGAAAAAATTCATGGAAACAAATGAAAATGAAAACACAACTGTTCAAAATCTAGGGACACAGCAAAGGCAGTCCTGAGAGGAAATAAATAGCAATACAAGCCTTTCTCAAGAAACAAGAAAGGTCTCAAATACACAACCTAACCCTACACCTAAAGGAGCTGGAAAAAGAACAACAAAGAAAGCCTAAACCCAGCAGGAGAAAAGAAATCATAAAGATCAGAGCAGAAATTAATGAAATAGAAACCAAAAAAACAATAGAAAAAATCAACTTAACTAGGAGCTGGTTCTTTGAAAGAAATAATAAGATTGATCATCTCCTGGCCAGACTTATCAAAAAGAAAAGATAAAGGACCCAAACAAATAAAATCATGAATGGTTTGATCTCTCAAACCAACACCAAAGAAATAAAAACAATTATAAGAACATATTATGAACAACTACTTGCCAGAAAATTTGACAATCTGGGAGAAATGGATGCATTCCGAGAGACATATAAACTACCACAACTGAACCAGAAAGAAATAGAAAACCTGAACAGACCCATAACCAGTAAGAAGATTGAAACAGTCATCAAAAAATCTCCCAACGGGGCACCTGGGTGGCTCAGTGGGTTAAAGCCTCTGCCTTCGGCTCGGGTCATGATCCCAGGGTCCTGGGATCGAGCCCCGCATTGGGCTCTCTGCTCCACAGGGAGTAAGCTTCCTCCTCTCTCTCTGCCTGCCTCTCTGTCTACTTGTGATTTCTGTCTGTCAAATAAATAAATAAAAATCTTAAAAAAAAATCTCCCAACAAACAAGAGCCCAGGGCCATATGACTTCCCAGGGGAATTCTACCAAGCATTTAAAGAAGAATTAATTCTTATTCTCCTGAAAATGTTCCAAAAAATAGAAATGGAAGGAAAACTTCCAATCTCATTTTATGAGGCCAGCATTACCTTGATCCCAAAACCAGACAAAGACCTATCAAAAAAGAGAATTACAGACCAATATCCTTGATGAACAGAGATGCGAAAATTCTCACCAAAATACTAGCCAATAAGATCCAAGAGTACATTAAAAGGATTATTCACGGGGCACCTGGGTGGCTCAGTGTGTTAAAGCCTCTGCCTTCAGCTCAGGTCATGATCCCAGGGTCCTGGGATCGAGCCCCACATTGGGTTCTCTGCTCAGCAGGGAGTCTGCTTCCTCCTCTCTCTCTGCCTGTTTCTCTGCCCACTTCTGATCTCTGTCAAATAAACAAAATCTTAAAAAAAAAAAGGATTATTCACCATGACCAAGTGGGATTTATTCCAGGGCTGCAAAGTTGGTTCAACATCTGCAAATCAATCAGTGTGATACAAAACACTAATAAAATAAAGAACAAGAACCCCATGATACTCTCAGTGGATGCTGAAAAAGCATTTGACAAAATACACCATCCTTTCTTGATCAAATCTCTTCTAAATGTAGGGATAGAGGGTATATACCTCATTATCATCAAAGCCATCTATGAAAAACCCACGACGAATATCATTCTCAATGGAGAAAAACTGAGAGCCTTTCCACTAAGGTCAGGAATATGGCAGGGATGTCCATTATCACCACTGCTATTCAACATAGTACCAGAAGTCCTAGCCTCAGCAATCAGACAACAAAAAGAAATTAAAGGCATCCAAATCAGCAAAGAAGTCGAACTATCACTCTTTACAGATGATATGATACTTTAAGGGGAAAACCCAAAATACTGCACTCCAAATCTGCTAGAACTCATACAGAAATTCAGTAACATGTCAGGATATAAAATCAATGCACAGAAATCAGTTGCATTTCCATACACCAACTACAAGACAGAAGAAAGAGAAATTAAGGAGTCATTCCCATTTACAATTACACCCCAAACCATAAGATACCTAGGAATAAACCTAACCAAAGAGGCAAAGAATCTGTACTCAGAAAACTATAAAGTGCTCATGAGAGAAATTGAGGACACAAAGAAATAGAAAAATGTCCATGCTCATGGATTGGAAGAACAAATATTGTGAAAATGTCTATTCTACCTAAAGCAATATATATGTTTAATGCAATTTCTATCAAAATACCGTTCATTTTTTAAAAGAAATGGAACAAATAATCCTAAAATTTATATGGAACCAGAAAAGACCTTGAATAGCCAGATTCCTCTGTTGAAAAAAGAAAGCCAAAGCTAGTGGCATCACAATTCCAGATTTCAAGCTCTATTACAAAGCTGTCATCATCAAGACAGTATGGTACTGGCACAAAAACAAACACATAGATCAATGGAACAGAAGAGAAAGCCCAGAAATAGACCCTCAACTCTATGGCAACTAATCCTTGACAAAGCAGGAAGGAATGTCCAATGGAAAAAAGACAGTCTCTTCAACAAATGCTGTTGGGAAAATTGGACAGCCACATGCAGAAAAATGAAACTGGACCATTTCCTTACATCACACACAAAAATAGACTCAAAATGGATGAAGGACCTCATGTGAGAAGGAATCCATCAAAATCCTTGAGGAACACACAGACAGCAACCTCTTCGACCTCAGCCACAGCAAATTTTCCTAGGAACATCGCCAAAGGCAAGGGAAGCAAGGGCAAAAATGAACTATTGGGACTCCATCAAGATCAAAAGCTTTTGTGTCATTCAATGCTTTTGTTTCTTTATTGATTTTCTGCATGGTTGATCTGTCTATTACTGAGAGAGGCGTGTTAAGATCTCCTACTATCAATGTATTCATATCAATATGACTCTTTATCTTGATTAATAGTTTTCTTATGTAATTGGCTGTTCCCATATTGGGGGCATAGATCTTTACAATTGTTAGATCATCTTGGTGGGTAGACCCTTGAAGAATGATGTAGTGTCCTTCTGTATCTCTGACTACAGTCTTTAGTTTAAAATCTAATTTATCTGATATGAGAATCACTACCCCGGCCTTCTTTTGAGGCCCGTTGGCATGAAAGATGTTTCTCCATCCCTTCACTTTCAATCTGGGTCTATCCTTAGGTTCAAAATGGGTCTCCTGTAGACAACATATGGATGGGTCCTGTCATTTTATCCAATCTGCAACCCTGTGTCATTTTATGGGCGCATTTAGGCCATTCACATTGAGAGTGATTATTGATAGATACGTTCTTATTGACATCGTGTTACCTTTGGAGTCTTTCTTTCTGTAGATTGTCTCTATATTTCTGTACAATGATATTCTTGGGGTTTTCCCTCTTTTATAGAACCCCCCTTAATATTTCCTGTAATGTAGGCTTGGTGTTTATACACTATGGAGTATTATGCCTCCATCAGAAAGGATGAATACCAGACTTTTGTAGCAACATGGATGGGACTGGAAGAGATTATGCTGAGTGAAATAAGTCAAGCAGAGAGAGTCAATTATCATATGGTTTCACTTATTTGAGGAGCATAACAAATAACACGGAGGACATGGGGAGATGGAGAGGAGAAGGGAGTTGAGGGAAATTGGGGGGAGATGAACCATGGGAGATTATGGACTCTGAAAAATAACCTGAGGGTTTTGAAGGGGCGGGGGGTGGGAGGTTGGGGGAGCCTGG
>PISX010037563.1:0-10956 GCA_004024625.1 Mellivora capensis
AATTTTTTAAAATTTATTTATTTGTCAGAGAGGGAGAGAGAGCGAGCACAGGCAGACAGAGTGGCAGGCAGAGCCAGAGGGAGAAGCAGGCTCCCTGCCGAGCAAGGAGCCCGATGTGGGACTCCATCCCAGGACGCTGGGATCATGACCTGAGCCGAAGGCAGCCGCTTAACCAACTGAGCCACCCAGGTGTCCCCTTCTTAATGCTTCTATAGTTTCGCTCTTCCTTTACACACAAAATGTATGTTTAAGAGAATTAGAAAATAGAGAATAGCACCTCTCGTTTCTCAGCCCCAGATAAGTTCCAGTCTCATCATCCAGAACTATTCCCACTTCTTCCTCTTCTATATTCCTAGAACACATTTGTATCTGCCACTAGCTTTTATGCTTCCGGGCACTTGGGAAGCCAGTAAAGGCCTAGTAATTGAATCCTTGAGAAATAGGTACATCCTAGCTAGGATTCTGGCCTTCTACCTCCTACTTGCACCATTCTGAAAGAAGAGATACTTGATGGTCCATTTGGAACACTTATATACATATGGAGAAATACAGTAATTAGTGGCAGATTTTGAGCCATTCAACTTTTTAGGACAAACCCAAACTTACTCTCTGGTCCAAACTCTTATCCCCTTTCCTGAATACTGTAGAACAATAAAAACTTAAAATTATAGTATCTATTTAAAAAAAAATCTTAGGGATGCCTAGGTGGCTGTCAGTTAAGCATCTGCCTTTGGCTCAGGTCATGATCCCAGGGTCCTATGATTGAGCCCATGTTGGGCTTTCCACTCAGCAGGGAGCCTGGTTCTCCCTCTGCCTGACACTCCTCCTGCTTATGCTCGCTCGCTCTCTCTCCCTCTGACAAATAAAATCTTAAAAAAATCTTAAAGATCCCAAACTTGAATGAATATCACATTGCTTCATGTCACTTGCTTCATTGGGCTTTGCTGGGTATTTTTGAGATTATTAATTTTTAGATAGATATAAATATATTGAGCTTGCTGTTCTGGGTAAAATGCTCATAAAATACAGTGATCAAAAGACCTGGCTGTAGGGGCGCCTGGGTGACTCAGTTGGTTAAGCGGCTGCCTTTAGCTCAGGTCGTGATCCCAGGGTCCTGGGATTGAGCCCCGATCAGGCTCCCTGCTTAGTGGGAAGCCTGCTTCTCCCTCTCCCACTCTCCTGCTTGTGTTCCCTGTCTTGCTGTATCTCTCTCTATGTCAAATAAATAAATAAAAATTTATTAAAAAAAAAAAAAAAAGACCTGCCTGTAACTGCAAAATAGTATGGCATTTCCTCAGAAAGTTGAAAATAGAGCTACCCTAATCCTCAGCAATTGCACTACTGGGTATTTATCCAAAGGATACAAACACAGTGATCTTAAAGGGCACCTGCACCCCAGTGTTTATATCAGTAATGTACACAATAGCCAAAACTATGGAAAGAGCCCAGATGTCCATCGAGAGATGAATAGATAAGAAAGAGGTGGTATAGCTATATAATGGAATACTACTCAGCCATCAAAAAATTGAAATCTTGCCATTTGCAACTATGTGGATGGAACTAGAGGTATTAATGCTAAATGAAATAAGTCAGTCAGAGAAAGGCAATTATATAATCTCACTCATATGTGGGATTTAAGAAACAAAACAGAGGACCATAGGGGAAGTGAGGGAAAAATAAGACAAAATCAGAGAGGGAAACAAACCATAGGAGACTCTTAATCATAGGAAACAAACTAGGGGTTGCTGGACGGGGGAGGTGGGTGGGAGGGTAGGGTAGGTGGTGGTAGACATTAAGGGAGGGGACGTGATGCAATGAGCACTGGGTGTTATATAAGACATGATCACTGAACTCTACCTCTGAAACTAATAATACACTGTATGTTAATTTGAAAAAGAAAGACACGGCTGTAGAGAGATGCATTCAAATTAATTTGGAGATATGATAGAGGCACAAAAAACTGAGTGAGTCAGAAAGAGTCTTACCAGAGAGGCGGCATTTAAGGATTAATAAGTTTTCAGTAGGTAGACCAGAATGGATGAAAGGAATCCAAAGCAGAAAGAGGCAGACAAAAGCTGGAGGCAGAAAGATGAATTGTGTGGGGACACCAGAAGTCAGTTGGCAGAGCTGGAGCACATGGTATGTGGGAAGGACTGTCCAGTACAAAGATGACAGGCACAGTAGCCCGCTGTTGTTAAAGGATCTGTGCCTTCTGATGTGAAGAATAAGATTTCTCATTTTGAGTATTTTATCTTTAACTTTAGGGTACTGTGGATTTTTCAAGACTTAACTCTGTCCTCATTATTTTTTTTTAAGGTTTATTTGGGCACCTGGGTGGCTCTGTCAGATGAGCATCTGCCTTCAGCTTAGGTCATGATCTCAGGGTTCTAGGATCGAGCCTTGCATTGGGCTCCCTGCTCGGTGGGGAGTCTGCTTCTCCCTCTGCCTCTGCCTGCTGCTTCCCCTGCTTGTGGTCGCTTGCTCTATCAAATAAATAAAATCTTTTAATTTTTTTTTTTTAAAGATTTTGAGAGAGAGAGAGCATGAGCAAAGGGGAGGAAGAGAGGAAGAGGCAGACTCCCCACTGAGCAGGAAGCCCAACTTGGGGCTCAGTCCCAGGACCCCTAGATCATGACCTGAGCTGAAGGCAGACACTTAACTGACTGACTCTTTTTTTTTTTTTTTTTTTAAGATTTCTTTATTTGAGAGAGAGTAAGCATGTGTGTGAGTTGCGGGGAGGGACAGAGGGAGAGAATCTCAAGCAGACTCCCCGCAGAGTCTAGTAACACAGGGCTCCATCTCACAATCCTGAGATCATGACTTGAGCTGAAACCAAGAGTCAGATGCTTAACTGACTGACCCACCCTCGTGTCTCATCCTCATCTTTGACCTGGGAAGTCACTTAACCTTTCTAGGCCTCAGTTTCTTTATCTGTATCTGTATTTATCTGTATCTGTATTAAACTCTTTTATAGGATTATAGTGAGGATTACATAAAACAGTTACGGAGGGGGTATGGGAGGATGGGGTATTTAATTGCCTATTTTTTAATTGAAGTCGTAATACCTGTAATATACTGAGCAGCACCACCTACCAAATGTAGGATCCATATAGTGCTGGCTGCTTGTCTTTTGGGTGAAAATTTTTTTTCTTCAATTTCCACTAGGTTTACTTCTTTTTTCTTTCCTTCCTTCCTTTCTAAACTTGAAATAATATGCATACCATATTATGAACTACCACCTCCAGTCATAGTCCTTTTTCCTCTTCTCTGGGTGTATCCACTGAAACTGGTTGTGTGCCAAGAACTTTTTTTTTTTTTTTTAAGATTTTACTTATTTATTTAATATTTTACTTACTTACTTGAGAGAGAGAGAATAAGAGAGAGAGCATGGTGGAGGGGGTCAGAGGGAGAAGCAGACTCCCTGCAAAGCAGGGAGCCCAATGCGGGACTCGATCCTGGGACTCCAGGATCATGACCTGAGCTGAAGGCAGTGGTTTAACCAACTGAGCTATCCAGGCGCCCCAAGCCAAGACCTTTTATGTTAATTTAAAATGTACTGTAATAGCTGCTACGTTTTTGAAAGTAAATGATACACTCTGTTTTACACCGAAACTTAGCTTGCTTTTCTGCTTAACCTTATATTCATGAGATTTGTTCAGACTAATGCTGTTCTTTTAAACCACTGTATGGTATTCGGCATATGAGTGGATCATAGCCATTGGGTATTGTAGGTTGTTTATATACACTTACTTTTACTGCAGTCCTGAATGAAGTGTATTTTACATACCTTCTCTACTAATGCACATGTGTACTTCCAAGGTAGGCGAGGTCTCAAGATAATATTGTTTGGCCATAAGGTGTGCTTCCCTGGTTTCTTCAGGGCTTTGCAATACTGCCAACGTCATGTAACCCTAACCAGTTCTCAGCCAACCTCCTTTCGATGTTCGAACACTCCATCCCTTTATTTTTTGTAGTCTCTATTACAAGTCAAGTATGTAGCACATATTTGAGGAAGTCTAGGAAAGCTTTGTTATTTTTTAGCTGTTTGGTCTCTGGAACCCATGGTCTTTGTCAGTATGGAGAGACACTTATCAATATTGTAACCAGAAAAGTTGGCATAGGTAAAAGGTAAATTTGATGCCTTTAAGAAGTGGCTCTGATAATGTCCAAATTAATAATTTCTACTTTTGTTTTATGATGAAATAATCAGAAATCTTAATTTTTCTATTTTGTACAGCTCATAACAAAATAGTAGTGATTTTATATCCAGACTTCTTAGTAATAATTTTCTACCTTTTTTTTTTTTTTTTTAAGATTTTATCTATTTATTTGGCAGAGAGAGAGAGAGCAAGAGCAGTAACACAAGCAGGGGGAGTGGGAGGAGAGGCAGGCTTCCTGCAGAATAGGGAGTCTGATGCGGGGCTTGATCCCAGGACGCTGGTGGATGACCTGAGCCAAAAGCAGACGCTTAACGACTGAGCCACCCAGGTGCCCCTCTACCTTTTTTTCTGGATGAACATTAATAATCAGAAGTCTCGGTTTTTTAATTTTATATAACTTAAAACAGAGCACTGGTGAAAGAATTGAAATAATGACGCTAAAGCAATAGGGTGTCAGTGAAAATCACATGGAAAAATACCCTTCTGTGATGAGCTTTAAGCCTTTTTTGCATTTGATGAAATTGAAAATGACCCATTGTATTCTGTTGGAGCTTGCTGTGAGACCAAAGGTAATGGTAGTTTTTATTTCTGTGAGAGAAACTATAGTCTATCTGAGGGAATGCTTTCAGACCAAGACCGCTAATTCTTATCTTCTTTGTAGGAAGAGAGAAAATTTTCAAAGACTGTGCAAGGGAAGGTGCAGAGCAGTTATCTACACTCACTTCTGGAAATCGGAGAGCTGCTGAAAAAAAGACTGGAGACCACAAAGAAACTAAAAATTTAAGGAAGTGGGAACCACAGGCACCAATGACTCTACACCAGAAAATGATATCTTCCCAGGCAAAAGCTCCATCTGGTTGACCATCATTTTAATCCAGAACTTCCTCATAAAATGCATGAAGGACTTTGATTGTGAATTAATTTTTTAGGTATTAAATGTATACAATTGATTAAATTATTGTATATAAATCAGAAGCAGGACCCTCATCTGGGTTTGACCACTTTTTATACATGTTCATATGCATATGGCAGCCGCAAGAGAACCCCACTTTTCTTCTTTCCTCCACCAGAAACATCTGGTGGGTGGGTGGGGGTCCTATAAAAGCAGCAATAGAAATTAAGCATAAAGCATTGACCTCAGAGCAGCTGAATGGCCCTACCATTATCATAGTGGGTGTTTGGTCTGGTCCTTGAGCCTTAGGAAGCAGAAAGCAGAAGTAGGGGGACCATGACTGGGAGCAGGCTCTCTTTCCACATTAGTTCAGTTTTGAGGCTTCCTCAGCTGCTTGGCTCCCACAGAACCCAAAGCAGGTACCCAAAGGGCCTCAGATGAAATTTGGCATAAGCATCTGTCACTGAAGAGCGCCACTCAGATGACCATAGGCACTCAGTGTGGCTTAATAGGCCAATAGCCAAGAAATCCCCATCATAGCTCCTGTGAGAGTTAAATCACAGATAGGCTTGTGTTAACTTACACCATATGGAAGGGAAAGCAGTGCCGACCACTTATGAGCCTGCTAAGGACTAGCTTGCTGTCTTTCATCCATCTTTGGGAAAGATGGGAATCACTGTTTTAAAGAGACATGTACATAATTTATGCAGGCAAGTCTGATACCAATGTCATTGGTTTTGTGAGATATATATATATATGTATATGCTTTTACATATATATTTTTCAAGCACACACACACACACACACGTGTGTGTGTGTGTGTGCTTGAAAATAAAGATTTAATACTTTAGTGTTTTTTAAGTGGGGGGTTTGGGGAGGAAGGAAGGAATGTATATTATGGACTTAACTTAGGTTTTAAGTTTTAGGCTGGCAAAAGAAATGTTATCCATTGGGTTTGACATTTGGTCTGCTTTCTTCAAACTTGAGAATTACACCAGGATGGTGTTTACATTTTTCACCTGGAGCTCCCTATAACTATAGCTTCAGAGATTGATCTGACAGAAAAGATAACATTGCTCTTGAAAATGTTATACAGTTTATACAATTGCTTTGATACCTTTTTGTGTTTGAATCTGTGCTTCTGTTTTTGGTTTTCGTTATTCAAACACCATTAAAGTTAGTAATTCTGTAAGAGTAAAGATACGAGTTTGATGAGAAAATTCAAGCATCTGATGGAGGGTTGATTGGTCTTAAAGACCTTACAGTTCCTTTTCTACTCACTTTTCCAGTGAAATGTGATATTTTTTTCTTTTAAAAGGAAACAAAAGAGAGCTTGGAAAATCTCTATGCAAAACAATTGCATTTTGTCCCTTTATCGTGACTTTCTTAGATTCACAGTTTGATAGTGTGAATAGTAACTTCTTGAACTTCCAAGGAAAATTTTAAGAAAATTACTACATTATCTGTTCAAAATAAGACTTGCTGGAAATCCTAGTCCATCAAGTAATTCCAAGAAGTTATTTTTTAGTGTAAGTTGGTATTCACAGGCATCATACCCCGTCCGAAAAGGAAGAACTGCCTTGAACAAGATGAATTGAAAATTCTAATTGATTCCAAATCTAATTTAATGACAACATAATTTCATAAAACTATTGCCTATTTAGATGGAACTTGGTGTGTGTATGAGGGTGGTGGTGTGTGTGTATGGCATATGTTCTTGAAATGATGTTTCTTTGAATATCCAAAAATATTGTACATAGAAATAGAAATGCTCTATGAAACAAGTCTTCAGCTGACCATGGTCAATCTAGCATATGTGTGCTCAGTGAGCTGGCTTTGGTCCTCAGGGACAGTGCTTGACTCCAGTGGTCTACCTAACTAGTCTTTTGCCTAGCGACACCCAGGACCTCTCCTGGTTTTAGTGACAAATAATGTTAGGACGAGGTTATGCTTCCTTTGTTACTTGCTGACTTTCCTACTAAATGTAGCATTTCAGTTAGATCCAACCTCTTACATTTTGGGATAATTGTAAAAAGAATGAAATTATGCAGAGATGCCCAATATCTTTTATTGATCTGTTCTTTTGGAAACTGTTATGCACTATAAATTGTATACAGTTTAAAATATATATATGTGTGTGTGTGTATATACATATATATATATATACACATATGCATATATATATATATATATATATATATTTACATGAGTAAAAAGCACCCTCCAGCAATTGTATGTCATTGGTATTTGAAGAGAATTCCCAAATAACCCATTGCTGCTGCTGCTGTTTTCGGTTTGTGTGGGTTTTTTTTGTTGTTGTTGTTGTGTTTGTTTTTGTGTGGTAAATTGATATTTAAAAAAAAAAAATGAAAGAAAAACACGACTACTGTTTACAGACTGAAAAATTACTGCTTTTTATACTACTGAGATCCTAAGTTAAGATTCTCCAAAGCAAACATTTGATTTAAATCATTTATCTGACGTGGATAAAGCATATAGAAATTTTTAGTGTTCTTCACATAATGGAAAATGTACAAATGCCTAGCTGTGTTGCCCATCAATTTTGTATATTTTCATAATTTTAATTGTTCAAAATTGCATTATATTTTGCAATCACTATGTTCAACCTGGATTTGTCTTTCATTTAAACTTTTAATATAAAAAGGGGTTTCAGTGTATCTGTGGCCTTGTTATTGAAACTCTTCCTACTTATTTGATATCATTTATTAATAAGGGAAGTATATATTCTTCCTTCAGAACTTAGTGAAACGTACGTAGCCAATTAGATGGGTTGATTTTTTTTTTTTTAGATTTTTAAAATTTATTTATTTGACAGAGAGATCACAAGCAGGCAGAGAGGCAGGCAGAGACAGAGAGCGAAGCAGGCTCCCTGCCGAGCAGAGAGCCCGATGTGGGGCTTGATCCCAGGACCCTGAGATCATGACCTGAGCCAAAGGCAGAGGCTTAACCCACTGAGCCAACCAGGTGCCCCTAGATGGGTTGATTTACATAAACGCTCCCATTTTAAGTTGGGATTTCTGCCTGGGTCATTTCTGTTTGGATTCATAGAAGCCACACCTTTTAAGTGAGGTGATTCATCTCAATTTTGTACTGAGTGTTACATTCCTTGGCAAAATGTAGTATTTATGAATTTAAAATTTTTATCCCAAGGCCACTAGTCTTTTTTTTTTTTTTTGCCTTTTTAAAAAATTTTTTTTTTTTTTATAGACATATAATGTATTATTAGCCCCAGCGACTAGTCTTTTTAAAAGTAGTACCTCACATGCTAGCATTCATGAATTCAACATACATGCATTGGATGCTGCTTTACACTTTAGACTCTGCGGTAAATAAGAGCACACATCCTAGTTAGTGGCCCAGGTGGGGGAAGAGAACATAAATAAACATTAGTTTGTAAGTCCGTTTTAGAGTGCGTGATAACCGGGGTCCACAAGCAGTGTTATCTGACCTGATTGATAGAACCGAGAAAGGAACCCAAGTGCAGAGGCCTCACAGTAGGAACTACTGGGCATGTTCCAGCAACTGACAAAAAAGGGCTCAAGTGTCTGGGCTTAAAGGAGTGGAAAGGGGGAAGTAAATGGGTGTTCTTCACATAATGGAAAATTATGTGTGTGCGCGCATGTGGGTGCGAGAGCGAGAGCGCGCAATCAGGACTTTATAGACGGGGAAGGAAGGAGCTTTCTAAATGTAGTGGGAAGTTGCTGGAGGATTTCAGGCAGACTGATGATATGATTCCATTTTTGGATGCTGTCACTGCCTTGATGCAGACATGTATTTCATAGTAACAAGTAGAAGATAAGCAACCATGAGCCAAATGCTTATAAAAGTTATTTATGGGGTACCTATATACCAGTTTATACATGGAAGCACAGTGCTCTCTTGCAACCTTCAGTTTCCACGTATCCTAGTAAAAGTGGGTACCTGACAAGGTACTATTTCACATATGAGAAAAGTTACTGCAAGTAAGGCTATCACCTAAGACTACCTAGCAAGGTAAGGATTAGGGAAGATTCAAACTCTAAAGCATTGATGAAGCGAGTTGAAATCTAGACCACCCCCAACTCACCATCTCACATTCTTAGTAGTTTTGATGGCTACATTCATATTCCCAGACTCTGCCTTATTTATTGACAATCAATCTTTCCTGAATTAATTCTGATGTAACTTTTTTTGGTGGCACCAATTGCCAAGGTTTATTTTAGGTAACTTATAAGTTCCTCAGGATGAGGTTCTTCTTGGATCCAGGGTCTCATTTGCTTCAGGTTATCTACAGATTTCCTAGAAATTGTATTTGTTTGATTCTGGGAAGCCAGTCCATAGTCTTCCTCATAGTTTGATTAGCAGCACCTGAGCCACAATATTATTTAATTAGAGGAAGAAGAGGGAAGGAATCTATTTGACCTAAGTGTCAGGGAAGATTTAATTTTATGTGGCTTATGCAAATCACTTCAGACTCTAGAGGGCCCATCTTTAATGAAAAATATTCGCTATAAAGAGCCTCTGATAGGATACTCTAGCCCTGCCCCATGGCTCTTCAAGACCCTAGGCTTATAAATAATAACACTCAGCCTGGACTCATCCAATTAAGTACCCATTGATGTGCTGCCACCTTTTCTTTCCCAGCTGACAGGATCACATTCAGGGACTGTGGATGCACATGGTTTGAAGAGTTCTTTCCCTACTTGCCATTTGTCTTACTGTATTTCCCATTACGACAGTGAATGCTTAGTTCTTTGGAAGTGAATCTGTTTTATACAGATGAGAAAAAACTAGAACAGCTAAAGCAAGTGTATCAGTGAGAAGCATCCAGAAATATCTTCCAAAATTTTCATAATAAGTAGGGGAAATAATTAAATATATACAGTTACATCCTTTTCTTTCTTTTTTATTTGACAGAGACCACAAGTAGGCAGAAAGGCAGGCAGAGAGAGAGGAAGGGAAGCACACTCCCCGCCCAGCAGAGAGCCCGATGCGGGGCTCGATCCCAGGACCCTGGGATCATGACCTGAGCCGAAGGCAGAGGCCTTAACCCACTGAGCCACCCAGGTGCCCCTACATCCTTTTCTTAAATGTTGAGAGAACATACACTGGTTACTGGCAGGAGTTTAGGTCTGAACATCTTTTTTTAAAAGATTTTATTTATCTATTGGCAGGGGGAGAGGCAGAGAGAGAATCTCAAAGCAGACTCCACCCTGAGCACGGACCCCAACATGGGGCTCCATCCCATGACCCTGAGATCATGACCTGAGCTGAAATCCAGAGTCAGACGCTCAACCTACTGACCTACGCAGGTGCCCCTGAACCTTTTACTTAATTGAACTGTGAGCCCAAGCTACCACAACTGTTTTTGTTTTCAGTGAATTTACCAATCTGGCTGAAACGGAGGAACACAAACGAGTTAAGGTTGAACAGACTTACTAACTCTGTTCAAGTCAAGTTTCTTTTTGTGGCTGTAATAATAAATATTTCAGAAGCTGCACTTTGGTATTTCCAAGTTGCTAAATACGAAAAGTGGTTATCAAGAACCTTACCATTACAGGTAATTGCCCATCGCTCCTGAAAACAGATTTGAGTTAGTACAATGGTCTCCCACTCTGCTTCTTTAATATTGGTACTTACTGACAGTAACAAAGTAGCTTACATGGAAAACAACCCTAGGAACATCGCCAAAGGCAATGGAAGCGAGGGCAAAAATGAACTATTGGGATTTCATCAAGATCAAAAGCTTTTGCACAGCAAAGGAAACAGTCAACAAAACCAAAAGACAACTGACAGAATGGGAGAAGATATTTGTAAACGACATATCAGATAAAGGGCTAGTGTCCAAAATCTATAAAGAACTTATCAAACTCAACACCCAAAGAACAAATAATCCAATCAAGA
>PISX010037564.1:0-11120 GCA_004024625.1 Mellivora capensis
CTGACTCGCTCCTTCCCCTTCCCAGCCAACGCTCCAAGACTCTGTTTCTGCCAGAGACCGTTGTCCCCCTCGGCCGCCCCTGCCTCCCCTCCCTCTCTCCCTGCCACTCAGCAGCTGATGTTGTTCCCTCACAGCAGCACATCAAGTTGTGAACAGGTTAATGATGCTTCGTGGAAATGTTTCGCGTTCCCGAGAGTCCGAGCTGCCCTTGTGCGGGCAGTTCCCATGGAGACGGCGTAAACACGGTGGGCTTTCCTAGTGATCACTCTTGATCACTAATGATACAGGCAGAGTGAACGCGTATCCGTCCTCACCCCCCCCCCCCTTGCAGGTGGCCTTTGTTGAAGCAATCTGTCTCAGAAACCTTCCTGGAGAGAAGGCTCTGGAAAGTTCTAAACCCAAAAGGATTCACCAACTTTGAAAAGCCCAAAAGCTAAGTGCAACCACTGTAAGGTATCCCTTCTCCCTGTTGTGAAAACAAGAAAATCCTAAGCTGTTGCTTTTTTTTTTTTTTTAACTTTTTAGCAAGGCGAACAACAAACTCGGTGAATAATGCGTTTCTTCCTACCACGGGGGAGCGGAAATGTGTACACATCATGATATTTCCAGATGTGAAGTCAGTTAGCCAGAGAGAGGATGCTCTTCTGCGTGTGGTCAGCTGAGTCATGGCCTGGAAGGGGTCCACATCCCAGTCCCTGGACCCGAGCCTCCGCCTCCTCCCAAAGGGATGTTGCAGATGGGATGTAGTGAGGGAGGGCCCCTGAGGGAGGAGATGTTCCAGGACCCCGGGTGGACCTGACGCCGTCATGGAGGCCCACGAGAGGCAGGAGGGAGGGGGGCCATGGGAGCTGGGAAGTCACTCTGTGCGGCTTTGAACGTGGGGCACCTGTAAACCAAGGTGCATGGCAGCCCCTGGAAGCTGGAAGAGGCATAGAAAGCAACTGTTCCCCAGAGCCTCCAAGAACACGCAGCCCTGCCGACAGCCCGGCTTTGTGCTTCGGCCCCCAAAGCTAGGGAGCGTGTTTGTGTGGTTCCAAGGCCCCGCGCCTGTGGTCGTTCCTCGCAGCATCCCTGGGAGACAGATGCGGTCAGCGGAGAGCCTGTGGCATGTGCACCGTCGGTTCTCTCCAGCCCAGCTCTCCCACCTCCCCTCTGTGGCACCCTGGGGCTGCCTGGGCACTCCCGGAGAGGAGGCAGAGCTGTGGAGAGCGGCCATCCGGTCTGACAGCATCCTTCTCTGTCCCCACCAGCCTTACAGTTCCTGGCTGGACATGGGGCCACATGGCAGGCTTGGCCTTTGTGCTGGGATTTCCAGAAGTGTGGATGCTCTGTGAGAGCAGAGCCTGGGTCTAGAGTGACCCCCTCCCAGGCCTGCCTCCTGCACACCGGCTGAGCACAGAGCAATTGCTCTGTAATATTCGCTGATGGAGAGACAGCGTTCTCCAGTCTCTAAGGAGAGCCAGACTCTTGGCCTATCGGGTCAGTAATATCGCTTGCATCTCGATCAAAAAGAAATAAAACAAATGGAGTAACACACCCCCTGCGCCCTCTCCCCCACCGCCCCCGACCTGGGAAGCTGGGCTCTTGCACACCCCTCTCCCCACGTTTTCTTCCCACAGCCCAGCCCGGCAGGTGCACAGGCTGAGCCCAGCAACATAAGCATTGTCGCTCTGCTACCCATTATCATGCCCGGGAGCGATGCCAGGTTTCCACGGTGTGAATGGCTGTGGCTAGCTCGCAGTATCTCCATGGCCCTGCGCACAGTTTGAACCATCCCAGGCACTTGGAGAGGACTGGGCCTTTTGGAGTCCCCGAGACGGCGGGCCTGGGCGGGGATATGAGACCGCAGCCTGCCCCCGGGGGTGGTGGCCGTACTCCACAGAAGGGGCTTATAGACACTCCCTGGCCACAGTGTGGATTGTGACCGTGGCTGTTCTGAGTTCCCCTGGCAACGGTCTGGGTCTAGTTGTAAAAGATTAGGGAAATGGTGAGAAGGTGTGTTAATGCTCATTTTTGAGGACCATTTAGTGCCTCGTGTTCAAACATAGCAAAATTGTTCTTTCCTCAGATTCTGGTTCTTCCTGGGTAATGCCCATCTCTGATGCTCACCCAGTCATGGGTCTAACTGACTCCACTTATTTCAAGAGCAGGCCCTGAGAAGCATACTCCATCCCCAAGGACACAAGAAGAGTTAGAAAATGTGCTTGCCGGGACATGAGGTCCACAGAAGTGAGATGTGAGTGGGCTGTGGTCATTTTGCTGCCAGATGTGAGCACCACCTGGACGATATGGCCAGCTCACAGGTGGACATGGAGCTGGGGGATGCAGGAAATAGAGGCAGAGCCCTGGGGTGTTGTTTGTATCCTGGATCAAACTAGACCTGAAACCAGACCCACCCCTGTAAGTGAAGGCCTTGCCTTTGTTTCACTTAATATAAAGTATCTAAACTGTGTGACACTTAGTGCATCAAAGCTTCTCCACTTTACAGGGAGGAGATGGAAACTGAGGGAGGTCAAATGTGTTTTCCAAATTCCAGCTAGCAGGCACAAGTTCGACCGCATGGGCTGCTGCCTCAAGGTTTCCACCCCAGCTGTACCTCTTCCTCCTACATGTCACCATAGAATCATAGTTGTCAACTTGACACAAAGAAGAGCTTGCTGCAGTTGGGACAACATGCTCTGTTAAGTAGTGAGTTCCAGGTCTGTGGAGGCATTCAAGAAGAGGGTGAAAGAAACGTCTTTATCAGGAAGCAGGTGCCCTTCATCTTGGAGCTGTTGTTTTGGTTTGGGGCCGTTTGAGTCAACGGCATGATCTTGAAGAGCAGAGGAGTGTCTTATGGAAAAACTATGGTGTAGACTGAGTTCGCTTCTAGGGTCTTCTAGCCACTTTCCTGCTTCTCTTCATTTCCCTACCCACGCGCAGTGCCTCAGACGTCATTAAACACTGCGGCGTTCACTGTCTCCTGGATGCCCATGGCAGCTCTGTGGGGTCGCAGATGGGAAGCCACTTCTTTCCATCTGCCTCCAGGGTGGACCCTGCGGCTCAGAAGGGCCCCGGGGTTGCATGGATGGTACGTGGTGATGTGGCGACCTGAATGGAGCGGTCTGCGTGGGAAGACGGCTTCCCTGTGTGGTCCTGCTCATGTTCTAGGATCGCACACCCGGCTAAGCATGAGGCCCTGGGCGCAGAGGGCCTTGTGCCCAGCAGGCTTTCTCTCGCCCATGAACGGGAAGGTGCTATTCTGTGAGCACCCAGGAAAGGGGGCTTGGACAAGCCCCCTGCAGCCCTGGGGCAGCCCAGGCCCCTCCATCCTTCAGAACCAGGCAAAGTGAGGGGGGCCTTTCAGAATCTTCTGAAAGAGGGTGCAGGGGAGGCAGGAGAGGGCTCTGCTCTCAGATATGGGTCCCTGGAAATGCTCCTGGTGAGCTCAGAGTCCTTGATGGTCATCTGGCAGGGCAGGTCCTGTATCCCCAGTGACCGACGGTCCTCTAGGTCAGTGCCAGCTGGAGGCCTTGGGGTGTGAAGAAGATACTGCAATTTTGCTAGGCAGGTGCATTTTGATGTGAGGAGGGGCTGGGTTTTGTGGAGGACATGTGGGTGGCTTGGCTGTCTGTCCTCGTGCCTGAGCCCTCTGGTCCGAGCTGGGGCGTGGGGCCATCCTAGGGAAGCGGCGGGGTTGGGCCTGGCTCCAAGGCAGCTCTGACCTGGGGGATGGTCTTGGGGCCGCACGGGCTCTGCCCTGGCAGGAATGGACTGGCCCTTTCCACTGCAAGCTCTTTGGGGACTGCCTGGTGGCAGGGTTGGCACTCACCGCTGAGCCCTGGGGACTAGGCCCCGGTCTCTGTGCCCAAATTTCAGCTCTCGTTGCTGGGCCTGTGTCCTCTGGGTGGAGGAGAATTCCTTCCCATCTCACCCACCAGAACAACGCAATCACCACGGACCAAACTTACTTCCAAAGTGTTCTTTCTTTTGGTTATCAGCCTGGAGCTAGGAGAGGACCCTGGAGCGATTTATGGGGACGGCTTGTCCCTCCCTCCAAAACGTTCTTCAGTAGCTGTGGGTCTGAGCTGTCGGGCTCGGAGCCAGCTGCTCTCCAACACTGGGATCTCCCAGGGCACTGAGCAGCCCACATGATGGCTCGCAGAGCAGTGCTCCTGAGCTGGTCACGGTGGCTCTGGCCACAGTGACTCTGCCCGGGGTGGCCTGGGGCCCGAGAGGGCCGGCAGAGTCGGAGAGGCAGGAAACCCAAGGTCGGCACCGCCGACTGTGGGAAACAGAGCAACGGAAGCTCGGTGGCCGGGTTTACTGTCCTTCTGGAAAATCATTTCTTGGTTTGGGCAGAGTCCACGGAGAAGAACCACCTGCTTTAGTAGCAGGCAATGGTGAGAGCACGCGCATTCCTTCACGAAGCAGGAGTTTATGGAGCGCGGCTCTGGGCGAGGGACCGTGACACCCCGTGCACAGCCAACGACGTTCACGCGCCCTCACAGGATGCAGGGCCGGCGACCCGAGCAACAGTAAGATGCAGATGACGTCAGGTGCCTCATTCCCACGGTGCTCCTGCGGAAAAGCAAAAGCAACGGTGGCACCACTCAGCGGACCCTTTGGCCAGCCCCCTGCCGGGCCTCCGCTCCCTTATCTACAGACACGGGGGGGGGTGCAGTAACAGTGTTGGGTCAGCGAGGTGGCACACGTGGGGCCGGTACCTGGCACAGAGCCGAGGCTCCGACCCCCCCGACCCACCTGCTTATCATCCACCTGTATTTCATGCCCCACCTCTGTGACACACACACAGACGGTGCATTTGACCCCGAACGGTGGTGACATAATGAAGCATGGTGTTTTCTCAGCAGAAGGGATGGGTGTCCCACTCCACCAACTTCTGTGTGTCTTGCATCTGTGGGTAGCATCTGGCCGGCCGCCCTAAATACATCCCACCTGTCGACCTTGATGGCAGAGAAGGGACGCCGGGTCCTTCCAAAGCTCAGGGTGAGGAGAGCTGTCGCGGGCTCCTCTGATGCGGGCAGGGAGTCTCTGCCCAGCGTTCTGGGGATGCTGACCCACGTCCAACGCGGCTCATGGCCCTGAGGACGGGGAGAACTGGGAATGGTTTCTTTTGAAAATGGGGCGTCAGACAGAGTTGTTTTATAATTATCCAATTAGTGTTTCCCCATCCCCAGCAAAGTGTGTATGTAACTCCAAAATTAAGGCAGGGCTGTAAAACAGGGAAATACATTATTTTGCTCCCCAAGCACCCACCGCCATATGCATGTGTTTGCAAGAAGTCTGCTTCACTGAGCCTTCCTGGCAACCCATCATTTCTCGGATCCTGTGGGCTCCCCAGAGGAACCCTTGGGGGTCGCTGTTTAAATGAGGAGAAAATTGGTTATAAATCAACTTAATTTTCAAAGATATTAATCCAAGGAGAACCCAATTTTGTGTGAGATGGTGGCTCCATTAAGGAGTATCAGAACTCGTAAGAAAAAAGAAATAAATGTGTCGCTTAAGTTGGAGTCAGAGAAGCATTTTAAATTGTGGCAATATTACATTTTAAAAAATGTTTTCTCCAAACCCACTCCCTTCTTGGTTTTCATTTATTGCATCTGGCGTAACAAGGAACGCCTGCACGCTGAAGGAAAATGGCAGAAGCGGCCTTAGTGTGTTGTCCAAAGCTTGGAATATCTCTAGCCCTCTGTCCCCTTCTGTCCATCAGGGAGGACCTTGTCCCCAGGGTGGGGTCTCTAGCAAGGGCACGCGATGGGTCACAGCCACGGTGAGCGGTCCCCTGCAATGTGTCAGAGGCACTCTTACCCTTCGCCTCCCCTTGGCGTGGGGACCATGAGGCCCCCAGGCTCCTCCTCTGGGGACCTGCAGTGTGGACACCCCAGAGCCCACCCTCCTGCTGGACGAGTCCCTGTCCCAGGGGGACAGAGAGCCATGCACAGCAGGAATGTGAGATGTGTGTTTGGGGAATGACCACTGATCAGGGTCTCATCCGAGTTTAAAAGTTGTTAGCTATGCAGGTGGGTTTCCAAGATGTGATGTTGGTGCCTGGGCAAGGATCTGCCCAAGGTTCCTCCTGGTAACCCCAGAGCACGTCCACATACCCTGGCAGCATGGCCTTCCATGCTGGATTTCCCACTTTTTATTTACTTATAAAAATATGACTCTTTTTTCTAATTCCACAAGAAATACACACATGTCTATGTGTTTTGGAGAATACAGGGAATTCTTCAGAAGAAAATTGAAGACTCTGGCGATCCCAGCCTTCCTGCAGACCTCGTTCAATGCCCCCCACCGGCGTCAGGGTCGCTCATGCGTGTCTGTGCGTGTGTGAGATCATCCTTTACTCACCGATTTCTGTCTTGCCCTTTTCCTTGCATTCATAGAGCACGAGGACTTCCCACGTTCTCAAAATATTTGTTGAGAGCGAATTTGTTCATCCTTCCATATTCCATCATGCAGCTGTTGCATGAATTTCTTTACAACTGGTCTCTTACTACAGAGCATTTGGGCTGTATGGAGTTTTCCGCTGTAAAGCACATCCTTGTACATACGTCTCTGGCCATGTCCTCTGGGTGAACCATTGATGTTTGGGATGGAGGGACATTGACTATGCCTCTGGGTTCAGGGACCAGCTCTGGGGGACGCTGCCCGCACTCCCCGTTTCAGCAGATGCTGCCCCCCCAGTGGGGTCTCACTTCTGGCTGTACGTGGGCACCATGGCTTAGCCCACAAATGAGGTGGGGGGGAGAGGAGGGATTTCTGAACGGTTTGAGGCTGCCTTTGGTTTCAGACAATCCCAAGAGGATGAATACAATGTTAGCTTCCGTAGAAGTGTTTTCAGAGAGAGAAAACCACACAGGACAGGTTAGGAATGGCACCATCCATTTCTAATTGAAAGGAAAGAAAATGACCCAAAGTAATACCTATAATATTCAAAATGCTAGTTTTCTCCTCTGGCTTCATATGTCCTACTGATTGGACTGAGAGAGATTTCAGGACAGAGGATTGGGAAAGCCTCAACAAAATCACTTAAAATCCATCACCAAACAGAAGGTCCCCAGCACAGCTAAGCCACAAGCCCCGTGCAGCCACCTGGCTCAGCGACGCGGGCGCCAGGGCGTCCCAGGCCCGCCAGACCTGCTGGAGGAACACCAGCTGTTCAGGTCAGACTGTCGGGCAGAATGTGACCCCAAAGCCCAGGGCAGAGGATCTTGGTTAGAAGCTGTGTTTCCTGGCACTGAACTTTGAGGCCACGCTTCCCCAAGACTGATGGCTGATGTCACAAGGACCGTCTCTCAGGTCGGGATCTGTTGTTGCCAGTGGCTCAGGAAAGAAGGCGAATTCACGATAAGATCCCGGAAGACACGATGGAGCCCAAGGATAGACAGTCCAGAGTCCCATGGGGGCACAGCCCGGGAAAAGGGTTTACGGGGACCCAGGCTTGTCCCTCTCCTCCCATCTCTCCGCTGCTTGGCTTCTCCCAAGGAGCCAGCTTGGCTTCCTCGAAGCTCTTCTTACCTGCTGTCGGATGGAGCCGCTGGCAGGGATGGTCTCTTTCCTCTGTCTCAGCGATGAGTTCTGCAGAGGGACATGCCGCTGGGCTCAGCTTGGAAGGGGGACCCCCTGTGATTCCGTGTCCATGCCGGGACCGTGGGTGGGACCCCTCCCGCTCCGCCGCATCCCTGGACACCCGCCCACCCCGCAGGTCTCATCGCCTTGGCGTGTGACAGTGACTGAGAAGCTGGCCTTGGAATACCCTTGGGGCTTGCTTTCCCCTCCCTGGAGCCCCACGGCAAGAGTGGAAAGGGAGGCCGGCAAACGGCCCCGGTTTCCAAACCCACGGAACACCGTGGAGCAGGCCTGAGTCATCCGCGGCGACGGTCACCGGCCTTCTCTGCTACGGCGGCTGCCGCGAGATGTTGCTGCTTCTCTTCCAACCTAAAGATGCCCTCCCCCCGTCAGCCCTCCCCATCTTTGTCCCCCCACCTATAATGGCCCGCTTGAACACACCGGCCTGGTGGGCATGAGGAGAGGAGGAGGCTGTTGGTTGCACAAAAGGTGTCATTAAGCGTGACCGAAAATCAAACTGCTATTTCATTAATGGGCCATTATCAGGAAACCCGGTAGTGTTTGAGTTCCTGCATGCTGGTGCCGAACCGACCCCTTTCCTTCCTTGCACTTCAAAACAAAGGGTCAGCTTAGTGCTCCCCGGGCTTTGTACGCCGGCGAGTGTTCTTTGATAGACGTGATTATCCCGGGTATGCTGGATGATCTTTATTTGAATTCTTTGAATTGATGAAAAATGCTGTAAATGCAGATTGTAGAGGGGGAGAAAAAGAACAGTGTAATTCATACCCTACCTGTATTATTAGTCCTGAAAAAAGTTAAAATCCACTGTGCATTTTCCGTCCCTGACTCACAGAGGTCGCATATCGTCATCTGGAATGAGCCCCACGGAGATGCCACACTTGGCTTCCCTGGAGAGTACCGGGGGGCACGACAGCCTGAGACGGGCGCCCGGAGCCCGGGGGTGGCCAGGAGGGCGCCGACAGGCCGAGTGCAAGACAGGGACCCGGATGCCCCAGACAGGAAGCTGAGGCTACGGCTGGGCTAGTGTGGACTACTTGGGGAATAAATTACTTCCTAATGTTCTCTTTTGCCCACATCTGCAGAAAATAAGCCCAGTCTGGCCCAGAAGGGGACACAAAGGCAGTTATCCGCAAGGCCTGTCCCCAGAGTCCCTCATATGACTGAATTGTGTAGAGCTGGGGCCCCTGTTCCTTTGCCCTGGGTGAGAGGAGGGGAGGAGTGTCCTTCTCTCTGTGGGCTTTGAAGTCAAAGGCGCAGGTCCATGAAGAAGCCTGTTCCTTGGCTCAGGTCTGGTCCCCAGGCAGCAGGAGGTTCTAATGGGAGGTGGGGAGGACTGTCTTCAAGCCAGCCAGGACGGCAGCCCCCAAGAGTGACCTCCGGACGGGGCGCACAGATCGGCGGCTTGCTGCCCCTCCTCTCCCTCGTGCCCGCAGAGAGCACAAGGACCTCGGGACCTGCCTTGAACTCATGCTGAATGTATGTGACACCCCAAAGTTTCACATGAATTACAAGGAGATCTGCAGCCAGCTGATGTGTTGGGCTCCCCAAGAAGAGAATGTGTTTCTCTTCTGATGGACTGGGGTCCTGAGTCAGGGGCTGCGGTGCCCAGACTCCGGTCTGTTAAACTGGGGAGAAGCTGCGCAGAACTTGTAAACTGCCCTCCAGGGACGGGGTCGTAGGGAGCGAACGGGAGGGACCCCGGGAAACGTGGATGTTATTACCTACAAATTCAAGACACCAGTAGGATTGCTGAAGTCTCAGGAACCTGCTGAAACATGACCTTCTGCAGGGGTGTGTTGGGGGGCGCTGAGCCCACTCACGGGGTCTGGTGTTCAGCTTCTCTTTGGCTCTGGGTGCGGTATCCTGGCGGTGATGGCCAGGGCTCCAGAGCTACAAATCACAGCTTCCCCTGCCCCCCCCCAGAATCTCGCTGTTGAACACTTGCCAACACAGGACACATTTTACGGGTGTGATGACGTGTGACACTAATACTCGCGGTGCCTCCTGCAGGCAGGTGCCCTGCTTGCTTCTCAGAGTGTTACCTTTAACCCCAACAATGGCTGCAGGCTGGGAGGCAGATACTACGTCTTGACTTTCCAGATGGGGAAACTGAGGCCCAGACGAAGTTGGTGAGCTGCTTGGGGACCCAGGGTTAGAACAAAGGCCTGGCTGGCAGAGCTGGGCGTCCCCTCACAGAGCCTGGGCAGCCCTCTGGAGGGCCGTCTGCTCCAGCCTGAGGACACCCTCCAGCCGTGCCCTGGGGCTCCTCCCTGCCTCCCCACGACCATGCCTGGACGTCACAGCATCTGGAAGGTAAAATTCTGTGGCTTCATCTGCTCTGGGTGTCCTTCGTCTCCTGATGTCCACCGGTGGCGGGCTTGGCTCAGAAGGGGCCAGATAGCAAATCTGTTCCGTTAGGAGGCCCGTAGGCCCGGGTCACAGCGGTTCCTACCCCATCCTGCCATGGAAGCAGGCCTTGCTGTCAACAAGCACAGCGGTCACGCACCAACAAAAACTTACAGTTTGCAAAAACACAAGACAGCCGAATTTCGCCAGTGGGCCAGGAATCACTAAATCCTTTCGACACAAATGTAGGTAACCCGGACTTGAAAGCATATGTTGCATCAGTGGAGTTCAATAAAGTTTCTATTTTGTTTTTCATTTTGAATGAAAGCAAGGGACTCCTAATAATTTTTTCTTGAAATGTCATCTCCCCCTTCCACCAAACACCAAAATCAGTGAGGCTGAAAGTCACGTCGACCGGGGGTTTTTCAATCATTCACTCAGTGAACCTGGGCTCGGGGCCCGTGATGTGCCAGGCTCCGCACTGGCCTCCGAGGACGCGAGAGCGTGCAGGCCGCCGAGCGGAGGCTGGCAAGGGGTGGACGTGCCGTTGGGAGACCCCGGAAGAAGACGTGTAGGCTAATTCTCTCTGCAGGGGGACATACCGGGTCTCCCCACAAATGTGACGCAGAAATACAGGGCCGTCCGCTGGTTCCAGCTCTGGGTCCCAGCTCTGCCCTGGGCTCTGTTCTGGGACCCGGCTGTGGGCTCTTCCTTTCTCTTCTCTTCTCTTCTCTTCTTGCTCTCCAAGTCCGCACAGAACCTCTCCATACGCTCCGTCCCTCTTCTCGTGTGTTCGGACGACAGCTGGCAGCTTTCACGGCTGTGGTTTGTGTGACGCCCAGAGAGCCCCACTTGGAACAGGGGACCCTGTCGTAGATCCTTCACTCGGGCTGCACTAAGCACAGAAGACTTGCTCACCCGATACTTCCACAATGATGGATATTAAACAGGCGTGATCAGGAGGGGGGGGGAAATTTTAGAAGTGACTTAAGAACCCATAGCTCCCCGACTGTTGTGTCTCCCAGTAGAACCCAAACACCACGGGGTGACCTCTGTGCTAGACAGGCTGGTGGCGTCTCCGGGTTGGCTGAGCACAGGGGGCCCTGCTGCTTCCTACTGGCCAGCTGGGGATCCGTCCGTGCGCAGTGTAAGCTCCGCGCTCGTTTCTGGCCCAAGCG
>PISX010037565.1:0-10948 GCA_004024625.1 Mellivora capensis
GAAATAAGTCAAGCAGAGAGAGTCAATTATCATATGGTTTCACTTATTTGCGGAGCATAACAAATAACACGGAGGACATGGGGAGATGGAGAGGAGAAGGGAGTTGAGGGAAATTGGGGGGGAGATGAACCATGAGAGACTATGGACTCTGAAAAATAACCTGAGGGTTTTGAAGGGGCGGGGGGTGGGAGGTTGGGGAGCCAGGTGGTGGATATTGTGGAGGGCACGCATTGCATGGAGCACTGGGTGTGGTGTAAAACTATGAATTCTGTTACGCTGAAAAGAAATTTTTTAAAAAATTTAAAAAAAAAAAAAAAGAAGAACAGTCACAAACGGGCTACGGCGTTTCCATATTTTACATATCTATTACATAAAGGAACCTTCTCTGTTGTGAAGAACGGATCCTTTAAGCCAAAAACTGCAGGCCAAAGTACCCTCCTCAGAAATTGCACTGAAAAATGTGATTTACAAAAAAGAACGGCTTGGGCTAGGATTCCTCTGGTCCCTGCTGCTGCTCTTTTTTTTTTTTTTTTTTTTAAAGATTTTATTTATTTATTTATTTGACAGACAGAGATCACAAGTAGGCAGAGAGGCAGGCAGAGAGAGAGGAGGAAGCAGGCTCCCCGCAGAGCAGAGAGCCCGATGTGGGGCTCGATCCCAGGACTCACTGGGATTGTGACCTGAGCCAAAAGCAGAGGCCTTAACCCACTGAGCCACCCAGGCGCCCCGCTGCTGCTGCTCTTTTAAACCACCGTCCAGCAAATCCGCAGTGTGCTTCTTCCTGAACCACAGCACCAGAGAAAATCCATTCAAGCGTTTCCCCAAACCGCGGCACTGGTACAAATGAGTGCTAACCACGACTTCCTAACCTCCACGGAAACAGAAAATATGCCTTCTAAGGGACACGAGGGGAAGAGAAGAACCCGCTCAGGAAGTGTAACTCACACCTACTGCAAATCGTAGTTCGAAGAACTGAGAATGGGGCCAGTTGCGAACCCACTAAATGGGGAGAACCCAGCCACCTCCCAGAGATCTCGCTGCGAAGCGAAGAATAAATGAGGATCCACAAGCAGGAAACGTATCTTGAGCAGACAGGTTGGAAAGCAGCTGAATAGACTGGATAAAATAAAGTATTATTGGGAGAACCGTGAAAACCTTCACCGTATGGAAATGAGGTAATAACCATTAGATCCCTAGTCAAAAATCAGATTCAATCAAGCCACAAAATGGCAATTTGTATGACTACATTTTATAATGTCATTCACGAGTTCCCCAAACCAAGTGCCTTTCTGGGGGAGAGGATGACCGGAGCGACGCCGCGAGGGGAGCGGAGCAACACGCCGGGACGCAGAGGCTAGGCCGGAAGGCACACCCCTGCGTCTACGCTGGAAGCGAAGGACAAATTTCTCTGTACATTCGGCAAAATCACCTGCCGGGCTCGCATGAGGCTCTTCATGACGGAGCCCCCTCTTCTCTGCACCTCATCACTGACCGGTCGGCGCCGCAGATCTATGCCTGGTTCTGCTTGGCATCACTTCGTTAATGCTCTGTTCATTAATGTAACGAACTATCAGGAGACTGTGCTGGGAATGGGCAGGCATTATCTCCCAACTTCCATTTAATTAAACTCTGCTATTGCAATATGACAGTCAGCACATCATAGGGGAAATTATTTTAAGAATGAAGGTAAAAGGTATTTCAAAGCCCCCACTTAAATATGAAAGCGTAATCCAAAACGGCCGAGCACATGCTATAATTTTTCTATAATATTAAAGATTTTATTTCCAGACTTGGTAATTAATTGGATTCCATGGAGAAATTACGCCAGCATCCTTATAGCAAAATGATGCACAAAGGCAGGGAACAGTGTGCCAAAGGACAGCCATAAGCAGCCATGCTGTCGTCCAGACTATGACAATCGTCAGGCTTAATAAGGAGTGAGAGCTGCCCGCTCCTGGAGCGCATTCATTACCCCCTGCAAAGCGCCTGCACTGAATTCCGATTATGTCGCCTTAATAAAAATGAAGGGGAGAGGCTCCTGCTCCAGAGGTCCCCCCAGAAGAAAGGAGCCAGGACCCCCGGGCTGAGTGAGGACAGCATCTCGCCAGGGTGAGGCCAAGTCCTGAGCCCCCCCGCCCCCCGCCTCCTCCTTACCATCAATCCGGCTCACAAGCTCTTCCAACATTTTCACCTTCATCTGAATCCCAGGCTGGGCAAACGTATAGTTGTCCTACGGGAAAAATAACAACAAATATCATATGCACAGAAAATAAACAAATAACCCACACCTTCCAGATGGGAAAGAGGAAGGCGAAACAAAGGTGAACAGTCTCACAGCAGAACGAATTCACCAAGTGACCCATGCACGCGGCGTGAAGCCCCGTCAAGGGCCCGCCCGCAGCGCAGTCCCATCTGGGGTCAGGACCAGGCCTCCCCAACATCAGGGGGCGAGCACACCTGACTCAGGGACCATCTACCAGAGCATGTTTTGTGTAAATGCAGACGTTTACATTCACATGGAACAAAGTGGCACGGGCGCGGACAGCTCCTTGAGAAGTGTGTGCTGGAAGCCACTGGTGGCCGCTGCTTGGGCCACGGGCGCTCGCTGGGGCTGGACTCACCAGTGCCGAAAGAGCGGATGCAGAACAGCGCCCAGGCCCAGTGCTGACGGTGTCAGCGTCCCACCCCCAGTCCCAAGGCCAAGGACGCGGCCACCGCACACGGAAAGTATGACCATGTGACCACTCTCCGTGAGCCCAGGTGAAAGAGTGGATAAACCGAGACAGGAAAACAAGGGTAGGTGTCAAGCCGGGTGAGTCCTCGGCCCACCAGACCTGGAAAGGAGCCCCGCTCTCCTACTCAGGGACTGAGCAGCCTTGGCAAGCCACATCACTTCTCTGGGCGCCCACCGGCCGTCTACGCCAAGAGAACAAGGTTGCCTTCTAGGTCTGCTCTGAAGTGTCCAGGAAACCAGGTCGGGGCGGGGCTGGAGGGCCCGAGATTCCCAGAGGTGCCAGGGAACGAGGGCAGGGCCTCAGGCAGCCTCCCGCCACCTTCAGAAGGGCCGCCGGGCTCCAAAGGCCCAGGGCTCCACGCAGGGACACACAGGCAAGACAGAGCCCCAGAAAGGTCCACAGCCTACGCCCGGAGCCTGCCAAAGGGCACAAAGGGGCCAATCGACCAACCAAAGGGAATTATCTGGACTAGCTGGGGGCCCACGGCAGTCCTGGAGTCCCAAAGAGTCCACAGGAGCATGAGAAGGACCCGACCTGCCGCAGCGACACTAAAGATGGAGGAAGGGGCCAGGAGACGAAGGACGCAGGCTGGGAAAGGTCAGGTTGTGAGATCCCGCTGAAGCCTCCGGCGCACACCTTGAGTCAGCCCCGTAAGACACACATCCTCCCGAGCTGTGAGGGAATACGTGACCTGTGTGGTTTTCGGCCACTGAGCCTACAGTGTGATTTGTTTCAGTAGCCACAGGAAATGAATACAGCAGGCTTGGGGGCTGTTCTTCCCTGGGGCCCCCAGGACCCACAAGATGAAAGGACAAGATGAGAATCTGGAGCCCCTCTTGCTGATCCTGGACTCCGGAGAGCAGACAGGCCTCGGCCCCAGCACTCATGCAGCCCGTGCTGGGCCAGTGTGGGGATGGAACAGCTCGTCCCCAGGGAGCGACACCAGGCAAACTGCACGAGCTGCGCCAAGGACAGTGAGACCCCCGGCCTCTGTAAGGTGTGGGTGACACGGGCGAGGCGCAGAGCAACGACAGCCCACCAGGAAGTCACTGTGAGTTGTGGACAGTGGGGAGTGCTCCTGCTGCTGCCAGGCACCGGGGAGTGGGAGAGGGGCATCCCTTCAGCAGGGACAGCTCCTGGGCAGCCCCCCCACATCTCAGCCTGCATTCGGGGCCCAGGAGGGACGCATAGGGCAAGTCCAGAGTGGACATGCACAGTCCCAGATAGTCAACCGTGCAGAGAGCCCCTGTGAGCGAGGGGCCGTGCCCACAGAACTGAGTCCAGACCAGGAGGGGACCGAGCAACCGGTGGCACCGACAGTGGCCGTCAGGTGGCCCCGGGGACGCGGCAACAGCACCCAGTGTGGCCCACTCTGGAATCTGCGAGGGGGTTTTTCAGGTGGAACACTCAGCATGGAGCAGCTTGGGAGGCCGGACACAGGTGCAGGGGTCCTTGCCGCCGGCCCTTGCCCAGTCACTGCTGCCCTCACCGCGCCCACGGTCACTAGCCACACGCAGGCGCCGCTGGCAGCTCGAGCTGGGGCATGGAACCGAAATCTCCTATGGGGCATCGGGGAATGTCCACAGGCACAGGAAATGGGCAGAGTGGGCCCCACCCTCTCGCTGGGGGGTCTCCCCCACGTGAATCTGGGGTGACGGGCTCTGGGCTCCAAACCATGGCAGCTCTACCAGCACAAAACCAAGAAAAGCAGCATGCACCAACCTCACCCGGAGCGAAGCCAAGGTACAAAGGACGGTGCCCCCGGGGTGGCACTATGGGAGCCTGGTGTGACGGTCTCCTAGACCCGATGACAGGCCTGCAGGTCCTGCTAAACCCAGCCCTGGAGAAGGGAGTCAGGGACTCGCATTTAATGGGCAGGACTTCGGGGCCTGATGGAGCCATGGGTGTCCCTTAAGGACACACTGTAAGCTTTAATGTAGCTGAACTTCAACGGGGTAAGAAATCGGGGTTTTGGACTTGAGCTTGCAAGGGTTAGCCTCTGAGACTTAATTTCTCCCTGGAAAATGGATAACAGAAGGAGATTTATATTCAAATGCGGGGCATACTGCCTTGGTGAAAGTTGACACACCACCCCCTGGCCTCGCAGCAGAAATTTCCGAGGAGTCCGGCTCAGGGAGGGAAATACGCTGGAGGCAGAAGCTGCAGCCTCGGGCAGGGGCCTTGCAGATTATTTCCCTGACGCTCAGTTCTGACAAATTCCGGAGCCATCAGGGGAGCATTCTAATACCCTCCCCCGGTGGTCTCAGGAGAGCAACGGGGCGACGGCTTCCCTGGGAGCTGGTCCATCCCGAGGGGCTACGGATCTCCTCCTCTCCGTTTCCAAGGGGAATCGGCCGGCACCACTCCTGGACTCTCTCTATCCCCAGGACACTCGCCGCAGGAAGGCAACTTACAGGTGCTAGAGCCGGCAGGACAGACAGACTGCGGCTCAGCCCTCCTCGCAGCTGTCGGGGCCGGCTACGCCCCGGGCAGGCTGCCCCCTCGAAGGCTCTGCAGCCCCCGAGGGTGCACTGGCGCTGATGGGGTGCGCAAGCCCAGGTAATCCTGGGATTCGGTCGGCCGGTACGTCTGGCTCACACTGAGATAGGATTTCAAGATTCTCATTTAGAAGAAATAAAAGTTACTCTTCAGCCTCCATCTGCCACTATTTTGTTTTATTTCTCAATTTGTTCAAAACCCAGGTAGGGAAGATAGGTTTTCTTAGAAATCCAAACAACGAGAAAAGAACACCTGAGAGCCTCCAAATTAAAAAAAAAAAAAAAAAAAAAAAAAAAAAAAAAAAAAAACACCTCTGTGTTTTGAAAGGAAAAGAAGAGATTAAAGGATGGGCCGTGATCTTGGCATTCTGGACTTGGGTCCCAGGCAGAGAAGACCAGCCTTCAGATGGGCTCCAAGCCAGACGGCAAGATGGGGCTCAGAGGGCAGAGCCCAGCGAGGCAGGGCACAGAGGTGAACGGAGGGAGCCCAGGAGGTGGGTGGCCCTGCTCAGTGGCCAAGAAGCCTTTGAAAGGCACACCAAGGACATTCCAGAGCCAGAAGGCTGACTGAGAAGATGTAGGGGGGAAACAACATTCTGTGGCCCCAGCAACAGCCCCTCTAGGAGACACGTGGTACTCGGGCCCTCCTCGGGGACGGGGTGGGGCTGGGGCCGGGGGGATCCCAGCAGCACAGCCTCCCGGGCTCTGCCTGCTCAAGGCCAGGGCACCAGGTGCACCTCTGGGCCACTGCCCCCAGCCCCCGACCCAAACACGCACCTGCACACGCACCTGGCGCAGTCCACACCTGCTGCGGGAAGCTGTGACTGGGCCCAGACCGCTACCCGTTCACGCAAACACTAACAACATCACCCCCTTCGCAACAAGTAAACACTCTTGGCCTTTCTAATTGAGATTTGATTTTATGTCTTTAAAAGAGAACGCACTCTACGAAACGTACGATCAGAGGAAGAAAGGTCTGAGGAACACAGTGACCGTGGGGAAGCTTCCACGGAAGGCGAAGTCTGCGTTCAGCGAAAAAGTGCACGCGCACGGCCCGCCTCACACCCGCTGCCATCCCACCCCGCGCTTCGGCAAAGGCGAACAGCACTTTCTGCGGTCTTCGGGGGAAAAGGACATAACATTTTCTGAAGGAGCACTGTGGAGATGAGCTGAAAATTCACTTCACAGGGGGCTGAGCTGGAGGGCCCCACGGCACCCCCCGTGATGAGGTGGCCCCCGGTCTACCTTCTGGCGTTCCCCCCCCACCCCGAGGACACGGCTTCTCTCCGTGCCGAAACCACGGGTGCCCTTCTCCCTGCCCTCTGAACCTGCTTCTGGAACAGCCCAGCAAGTCCTTTTTGCAAACAATGGCCCGAAAGACCTCCATGTCCGTCACCTCGTGCAGGTGCCCCCAGGCCCTGGACACAGCCCTGCACAAAGTGCCCCACAGGGCTGCGGGCCACAGAGGTCAGAGCGCGCACACCCGCTGCGGCTGTACTCGTCACCCATCGGGATGTCACCCCGGCTACTGCCCGTCATGCCGCCGTCCAGTTGCGGCAGAACAGGGTCACTCCGTGAGCTCCTTTATCTCCCCAAGAACCATTTCTGCACCCTCCCGCGGGCCATGCGACATGCTGCGTCCTGGCAGAGATGGCACACAGAAGAGCAGGGCTGGGACGGCCATCCTCAGAGAGGCTCGTGTGCAAGGCCAGCCCTCCCTCGGCCAGTGCCAGAGACCTGAGAGCTCGGGAGCATTGCCATCATTCCTGAACAAATAAGAAGGCTTCACTGGGCCTCGGCTGACAGTGTAGCTTATGCTGAACTGCTTTCCTTCTGGGAGTCTGGAGTTCTGGAAAGTGCCGGGCAGAGGGCGTCGAGGTGACAAGCTCTCCACAGAACCCAAAGTGAGTTCCCTCTCAGGTGGACATTTCGGAGCTGCTGTCACGACTCACCGCTGGGGAGGTGACATATGTCCCATGTGCCTCCACCGGGACGGGACATGAGGGACCTTACCCCTGCCTTCCTCGGGGCCTCCCCTCCCGGCTGGTTCTGCTCTGCATGCTTGCACTGGAACGAATCATGGCCGTGAGTACAACCATATATGGATTCCCGAGAGGCGCCAAACCTTGGGCTGGTCTTTGGGTGCCCTGACACAGTCGGAGAAAAAAGGCCCCACCAGGGCCCTTCTGCGCACAGAGACACCAGTTAAGCAAATGTTCCTCATGCAGGACAACGAGTGCATGAGAAGGGCTGCCATGTGGGGGGCCCCGCCTGGAACAGGGAACCCCATCTGGAGACTGGGCCACGAATGCAAAGGCTGAGCAGGGATGCAGAAAAAAGGGAGCAGGGCGCAGAAGAAGCCCGGCAGCAGCCCAAAGCAGGGCACCTCCCTGGAGGGGAATGAGGGCCAGGACAGCTGGAGGGGCAGCAAGGAGGCTGGGTAGGGTGGGAGAAGTCCATTCTGAGGCTGGGGGAACATCGGGGAGGGAAGGGTAGGACCAGAGCACAGCCATGGGATGAAGGTACCGACACGGAGATGGGGAACCACCCATGCTTACCAGATCTGTACTCGGAGGAGACGCCTCTGGCCGCAGGGCACAGAGTAACCGAGGGGCAAGGCGGATGCAGGGGAGGCAGCGGCCCCACCGACACCCTAATCCAGGCCAAAAGACGAGGGCAGCCTCCCCCCAAAGACACAGGTGGCCCAAATTATGCAAACTGCTTTCGACAATCTATATTACTGGTTGGGTTTTTGAACTTGAACATAGGGCTTTTCATTTTTTCCTATTAGCTTGCTCACTTGATTGGTTCTCGGGTGGCATTCCGGGCAGCTGAACTCATTCTGAATCTTGATTATGTCGTCTGTCACATTAGCTGTCCCTCCAAGCTTAGAGGCTCTGGTCACACTTACACCCTCAATGTCTTCATTATAGTCTCAGGGAAGAGGGGGAAGGACAAGGACAAGGACAGAGCTCCACGGCGTGTGTCTCCGAGACCACACTCAGGCAGAGTGTCGTATCGGATCAAGCCAACCCCTCACTTCCTTAGTGCGAGCTTCATTTCTCTGATCTCCTGTCCTCCCATCGGTAAGTGCGACCGGAACGGCCGCTCCACAAGGCACTGGGACATGCTAAGTAAGTTGCTGTACCTACAAAACCTGGAAGCTCCCTCCCAGTGCCCACCTTCCATGGTGACACGGGTCACGGGACAGCAGTGAAGATGGAGGCTCCCACCCAGTCCTGAGACAGCACCCAGGGCTCCCACTGTCTGCCACTCCGACAATGGGGACAAGGCTAAAGGCCTGTTTTCAGCCACTCCAGGGGTTGTCAAGGGTCTGAGGGGAAGACAGGAGGGCTGGGGGGAGCACAGGGGATGTTTAAGGCCCTGGAACCACCCTGCGCAACTCTAACAGTGGACATCCATTTGTCCAAACCCAGAGAACGTGCAACACCAAGAGGGACCCCTCAGGTCAACCCCGGACTCCAGCCAGTAGTAAGAGATCAATGCTGGCTCGTCAGCTGCACCAAACACATCGCACTAATGCACGATCTCACAAGACGAGGAGCGGCGTCCATCAGGACGTGGTGACGGAGCGCAGGGAAACTGTATTTTCTGCTGAGTATTTCTATACACCTAAAACTGCCCTAAAAAATGAAGTCCATTAATTTTTAAAATTACCCAGTTCATCCAAAAGAACGTATGGGGAATAAAGAGGAAATAAGAAAAGATAAAATGAAGAGAAAATAAATACCAAGGTGGCAGCCTAAGTCCCGCGCACACAAATAACTACCCTGGGAACCTATGAATGTGTGTGAACTCAACACACTTAGAGCAAAATCCAAGTATAAGCTCTCTACAAGAAACACACTTTAGATAAGAAGACACCCACCGATCAGAAACGAAGGGACAGAAAAAGATGCACCAACACGAAGGCAACAGAAGACAAAATGGCTGTGTTATACCCAGCGAAGTGGACTCCAGGACCGGGAACATGACCAGAAATAGTGAGGAATAGTTCGTAGAACTCAATAAAAATAATGAACATATAAATTCATCAAGAAAACCTAAAAGCTAATTCTACATGTGTGTATCCACTAAATGAGATTCAGATTACGTGAAACAAAACCTGACGAAACTAAAAGAAACAAATCAACCGTCGTAATTGAAAGTTTCAGAAGTCCTCCGTCAGCAGCAGAGAGAAAACGGAGACAGGAAATCAGTAAAAGCAGACAAGTCTGGACTAATATTATCAGCCAACCGAACCTGACTGGTATTTATGAAAACCTCTCCCCACAAAGCAAAACACACATTCTTTCCAAGGACACATGAGATAGTCACCAAGATAGACCACGTGACAGATCTCAGAATATCAGTAAATTTAATCACCAATGTTAGGAAGAAAAGACATCACTATAGTTCCTACAGAAATTAAAAGAATTACAGTATTATGAATATGCCCAGAAATTAGACAACTTGTTTAAAATGACCAAATTCCTTAAAAGACACAAATTATTAAAACACAACGGCAGGGGGACACCTGGGTGGCTCAGCTGTTAAGCGTCTGCCTTCAACTCAGGTCATGATCCCAGGGTCCTGGGATCGAGTCCCACATCTGGCTCCCTGCTCAGCAGGGAGTCTGCTTCTCCCTCTCCCACTCCCCCTGCTTGTGTTCCCTCTCTCACTGTGACTCTTTCTGTTAAATAAATAAATAAAGTCTTAGGGGCGCCTGGGTGGCTCAGTCGGTGAAGCCTCTGCCTTCGGCTCAGGTCATGATCTCAGGGTCCTGGGATCGAGCCCCGCATCGGGCTCTCTGCTCAGCGGGGAGCCTGCTTCCTCCTCTCTCTCTGCCTGCCTCTCTGCCTGCCTGTGATCTCTCTGTCAAATAAATAAATAAAATCTTTATAAATAAATAAGTAAAATCTTTTTAAAATCTTTTTTTTTTTTTTTTAAATAACTGACAAGAGGGGCACTGAGTGGCTGATTAAGTATCTGCCTTTGGCTCAAGTCATGATCCTGGGGTCCTGGGATCGAGCCCCACATCAGGCTCCCTGCTCATCGAGAAGTCTGCTTCTCCCTCTCCCTCTGCCCCAGTCATGTTCTCTCTCCCTCTCCCTCTGCCTCCTGCCCTGCCTACTTGTACTCTCACTCACTCTCTCTCAAATAAATAAAATCTTTTTTAAAAAAAAAACGCTTTTAAAAAATGATGAGAAGGAAGAGAAAATCTGGAACCCTACCTAGAGCAGAAACTGAATTTATACTTAAAACTTTCCCACAAAGAAAACTCCAGCACAAGATGGCTTCACAGTTGAACTCTACCAAATATTTAAGGAGGAAATAATACTAATCTTACACAAACTCTTTCAGGAATTACAGGCCACCATTTCTCTCATGTTAAAAAAGAAAAAAAAAAAAAACATTAGAAGAAAAGAAAGTAGAAGAGAATATTCCTCATGCACAGAGAAGTGAAAATCTTTAAGTACACATTACCAAAGAAAATCTAGAAATACAGAAAAAGTCAAATATCTCAGGACAAAGTGGGGTTTCCCAGAAATGCAGGTCAGCCTAACAAAGTTCATTAAGCTATATTAACAGAGTAAGAAAAACCACATGATCATTTCAACAGAAGGAAAAGCCTTTGACAAAATATCATTTCATAATATTTTCAAAAAAGACTCGGAAAAGCAAACCATCATCTGACGTCCTGGTCTTCCTCCT
>PISX010037566.1:0-10946 GCA_004024625.1 Mellivora capensis
TTCCCTCAACTCCCTTCTCCTCTCCATCTCCCCATGTCCTCCGTGTTATTTGTTATGCTCCACAAATAAGTGAAACCATATGATAATTGACTCTCTCTGCTTGACTTATTTCACTCAGCATAATCTCTTCCAGTCCCGTCCATGTTGCTACAAAACTTGGGTATTCATCCTTTCTGATGGAGGCATAATACTCCATAGTGTATATGGATCACATCTTCCTTATCCATTCGTCTGTTGAAGGGCATCTTGGTTCTTTCCACAGTCTGGCGACCGTGGCCATTGCTGCTATAAACATTGGGGTACAGATGGCCCTTCTTTTCACCACATCTTGTGTTATACAACTTTTGGGGGTTTGTTTTTTCACACAACATGATTTCCTGGACAGTCAACCAAATAGTTTTGTGTTTTTATGTTTTGAGACATTTACATAAATGATACAAAATTTTGGTGAACACACCTTCCTGTGGTTCCCATAATCACCACTCCCTGGCATTCACACATTTGTGTCATTCTTCTTGTATGTGAGACCTGCACCTTGCTTCTAACCCATGAAATGAGGTAAAAAATGATACAATATCTGTGATCATGTTTATGGGATTATGTAAGAGTGTAACACCATCTTGTTAGAGTCTCTTTATCTCTTGCTTTTTTTTTTAAGATTTTATTTATTTATTTATTTGAGAATGAGAGAGACAGAGACAGAGATCATGAGCAGGGGGAAGGGCAGAGGGAGAGGGAGAATCAGATTCCATGCTGAGCACAGAATCCCACACAGGGTTTGATCCCAGGACCCTGAGATCATGACCTGAGCTGAAATCAAGGGTCTGACATTTAACCAACTGAGCCACCCAGATGGTCTATTCCTTGCTTTAAAAAAGCATTCTGCCACAGAGCAGGTGGCTGTATTTGGAAGCCCATGTGGCAAGCCATCTTAGATGGCTTCTCAGAGCTAAGGATGATCTGACAAAATTGAAGCCTTCCATCCTACGGCCACAAGGAAATGGATTCTACAACATGATAAGGGAGTTTGGAAGTAACTCCTTCACTGGTAGAGCTTCTAATGAGACCACAACACTCACTGAGAAAAGGAATGTAGCTTGGTGACATACTGAACCCAGCTAAGCCATGCCCAGACTTCTGGCCTCCAGATACTGTGTGACAATAACTGTGTATTACTTCAAGCCCTGAGTTTGTGGTAAAATGAATGCCATAATCTATTGCAACTCATCTTTTTTTTACTCAACATTGTTTTTAAGATTTGATATATTGTACTGTATATATATTGATATATACAGTATATATACATACACACAATATATATATTGTATATACAATTTGTATATTGTATATATGCTTTAACATATACAAAACCACAACTTCTCATTCCACCATTAAAAAAGGATGTGTCTTCACTTCTCAGACATTAAAAAAACAAGTGCTATAGAGAATATCTTTATACCTTCTCAGTACACACACAACAGCCTCTCTCGAAAAATGTATCTCAGAGTAAAATCACTGGGTCAAAATATATGCACATCTTTGACATTATTATGTATTGTCGATTTGCTCTCAAAAGTGGTTGTGTAATTTTGGCACAGGAGAGTTCCTGATTCTCTACGTCTTCACCAACACTTGGTAGGATCAGACTGTCATTTTTACTAATGTAATCTTGTGAAATGACTGCTTTTTGTTCCATATCATTAGTTACAGTGAGATTGAGCTTTTCATATGTTAATTGACCATTTGGGATTACCTATTCATGTTCTTTGCTTATTTTTCTATTGATAAGTTTTCATTTATCTTATTGGCTTATAGGAAGTTGCTTTGTATTCTAGATGTTTATCTTTTGTAAACATGAATTGACATAAAATTCTCTTAGTTTATAAATGATCTTTCAAGTTTGCTTATGGCCATACACACACACACACACACACACACACACACACACAGAATTTTAAGGTCAAATAATCCCTATTTTTCTTTATACATTGTACATTTTTTATCCTGTTAAAAAGCTTTCCTTCCCTCAAAGTCATAAAGATATTCTCCTACATGGCTTCTAAATCTTTACATGTTTGCTTTCATAATTGGGTCATCTTACACTTAGAATTTATAGTTTCATAGTGAATATTATTCAGGCATGTAAAAGAAGAAAATCCTGCCACTTGCAACAACATGGATGAACCTGGAGGACATTATGCTAAGTGAGATAGGAAAGACAACAGCCAGATAGGAAAGACAAAAATGTATGAGCTCACATATATACGGAACCTAAATACAGTTGAACTCTCAGAAACAGAAAATAAAATGGTGGTGGTTGCCAGAAGCAGGAAGAAATGGGGAGATGTTAGTGAAATGATACAAACTTTCAATGATAAGATGGATAAGTTCTGGGGATTTAATATACAACATGGTGACTATACCATTAATAATAATAATAATAATATGATAATATATTGTATGCTCCAAATTTGCAAAAAGCATAAATCTTAAGTGTTCTCAGCACCAAAAAACAACACAAAACAAACAAAAACCACCAAAATGACTTTGTGAGGTGATGGATGTATTAATTGGCTTGATTATGGTAATCATTTCACAATGTCTATATATATCAAATCATTGCATTGTACACCTTCAATATACACAATTTTTTTAAACATTTTATTTATTTATTTGAGAGAGAGAGACAGTGAGAGAGATCATGGATGAGGAGAAGGTCAGAGGGAGAAGCAGACTCCCTGTGGAGCTGGGAATCTGATGTGGGACTCGATCCCGGGACTCCAGGATCATGACCTGAGCTGAAGCAGTCGCTTAACCAACTGAGCCACCCCAGGCACCCCCTCAATATACACAATTTTTATTTGTCAATCATGCCTCAATAAAGCTGGAAACTCATGCCATTTATACAAGACATATATTCCTTGGATATCTGGCATAAAGCTATTTTGTGTGTGCATGAGAACATAAGATTTCCTAGAACTATTTCAACACAGCTATACAAACCTGGAGAGTCCAGTGGGGTATTGCACTCACTGAATTGTTTTACATAGCATGTCATTGATTACCCTTCAACTTATTCTAAATAGGAGGATCCAAAATTTGCCACCATTTTATAGATGGTAAAGCAGACGCGGCCTAAGTGAAGGGCATTTCAGAATCCATTTCCCTCACTCCTTGACCATATCGGCTCATTTCTGCTCTATTTTTTCAAAAGTCTATCTTTTTCATGACCATGTTGAATTCTCTGATGACAGGTTAATGCTGCCAAGCTAGCAACTTGAAATGAAGTAATTTTAAAACCTGCATTCTAATAATGGGAGTCGCTTACTTTTGAGCCTATAACTAATTCAAAAGCAATTGAAGCCTCCTAAGGAGAGCCTGTTGTAGTGGGAAGCAATCCCCCGGGCTTCCAAGTGAAGCCCTGAGACAGGCTAACTCCATCAGGCAAATATGCAGGTAGGCAGGCTGTCTCCTGGAAGAGAGAGCCCAAAATAGAATAGGGATAGAGTTGATCACACCACCGTCAGGCTATCCGATCAACTCCCTTAAAAGTCCGTGCTCCTACAAAAAAAGCTCACCCTGATGCATTGCACTGATCGCAAGTGGGACTTGTACACTGTGCATACATCTCTCAATAAACGCCAACAGAACAGCACCTTTTAAGTGTGGGGCACCTGTTATGCACTGAACATGAGAAAACGTAACCGCTCTATAGTTTTGAGCAGCACACAGTCATTTCTTTGAACATTAACAGAATGACGTCAGTGTGTTTGAGGCAGCGGCGGGCATGCTTCTCCTATCAGTGTTGAGATGTTATGAGGGTGCACATGTAAAATAACAATTACAACTAAAGAGAAGTGTCACTGGGGCACCTGGGTGGTACAGTCAGTTAAGGGTCTGACTGTTGGTTTCGGCTCAGGTCTTAATTATAGGGTTGGGAGATTGAGCTCTGCTTTGGGGTCCAGGCTCAGTGCAGAATCTGCTTGAGACTGTCTCTCCTTCTCCCTCTGGCTCTCATGGTTGTGCTCTCTCTCTCTCTCTCTCTCTCTCTCAAATAAATAAATGTTTAAAGTAACCAATTAATTAATTAAGGTATCACTAACAAATTATACAAAAACAACAGGAAAAAATGGCTCTGTCAGAGTAAATATGATGACTTACAAATAGGGGGATGCTCAATGGGATAATTCTCAACAGTTATGAAAAGTGGGAAAATACCAACTGATTGGGGGATTTTGCTTCTCTGCAGTCTTTCATCCACATGGAGGGTTTATTAGCCCCAAGAAAAGGAAGGCAGAACAGTTAATAAAACTAAAAGACAACCTCCTGAATAGGAGAAGATATTTGCAAATGACATATTTGATAAAGGGCTAGTATCCAAAATACATAAAGAACTTACACAATTCAACACCTAAAAAAACAAATAATCCAATTTAAAATGGGCAGAAGACATGAACAGTCATCTCCCCAAAGAAGACATCCAGATGGCCAACAGACACATGAAAAGATGCTCAACATCACTTGTCATCAGGGAAATGCAAATCAAAACTACAAAGAGATGCCACTTCACACCTGTCAGAACGGCTAAAATCCAAACCACAAGAAACCACAGGTGTTGGCAACAATGTGGAGAAAAGGGAATCCTTGTGCACAGTTGGTGGGAATGTAAACTGGTACAGCCACTGTGGGAAATTATATGGAGTTTCCTCAAAAAATTCAAAACAGAACTACCCTGCGATCCGGTAATCACACTACTGGGTATTTACCCAAAGAATGAAAAACACTCATTTGAAAGGATATATGCACGCCTATGTTTATTGCAGCATTATTGACAATAGCCAAATTATGGAAGCAGCCCGAGTGTCTAATGATAAATGAAAGAATTGAGAAGAGGTAGTGCATATGTATGTATATACAATGGAATATTATACAGCCATATAAATAATAAACTTTTGTCATTTGCAACACCACGGAGGGAGCTAGAGAGTATAATGCTAAGTGAACTAAGGCAGAGAAAGACAAATACTATGTTTCACTCATATGTGGAATTTAAGAAAAAAAAAACAAATGAGCAAAGGGGGAAAAAAAAGGAAGAGGGAGAAGGAAACAAATCAAGAAACTTACTCTTAACTATAGAGAACAAACTGATGGTTACCAGAAGGGAGGTGGGTGAGGGGATGGGTGAAATAGATGATGGCAATTAAAAAGGACACTTACCATGATGAGCACTGAGTAATGCAGAGAATTTCTGGAAAAAAGAAAAGGGAAGGCAGTTTCATGGCTCAGTTCCAAGTTTCAATCTAGACTTTAAAGCCCACACTAGATAGTCTTCAGAGGTAGATTTCCAAAAAGAGAAAAGGATTTCCTCAGACTTCCCCAAACTAGATGTTTACATATCAGGAAGTAAAGCTTGGAAGGAATAAGCATGCAGTAAATCTTGGGCAAACACAAGCATAAAAATGGTGAAGGGAAATGTCTCCACACAGGAAGGGTTAAGCCATCCGTGTGCTAGATGAGGACACAAGAATCTAAAGAGCAGAAGGTGAAAGACTAACACCTCCCTCCCCACACCCTGGAGGAGGGGTAAACCCCAGTGGGCAGGAGCTGAAACACAAAGATGAGAATGTCTGATGTCATTCTCGCAACACTACAAGGATGCATAGTATCTCCACTATGTCCATATACTATCTTAGGAAGGAGGCAACAGGCTGGGCAGAGTGGGGGGAAGGAGGTGGATAATAGAACCCTGACTGCAAGGGGTAAAAAGCACAACTGAGTCATTGACCTAAAGACAGAGAGATCAGGTTTTAAACGGATGATATATCTTTGATGGGCAAGACCAAGGACTTTTCATCAAAAGAAGTCCTGGAGATTTGAAAGCAAGAGAGTGCAGTTGTAGAGATAGTTGTAAATGTAGTTACATTCACTTAAAGATAAGAAATGACAAATTTAAAACCCAAAGTAGGATGTTGGAAATTTGGGTGAAATAGCGGAGCTCTTTGATGTTATTATGGCAAGGGACCCTTAAGGTATCTGGATACTTGACCTATCAGAACATCCCTTCCTTTACATTGTAGAACAGATGTACCCAGGATCATAAGAGTAGGTGGGAAACCCATTTCTTGGCCTTAAATCACAAACCAGAATCACATTAAGCAGTGCTGGGTCAGGTATAGAATACTTTAAGGAGATAATTAGTTCTGATTCATTTCACATTTAACCACATCACTGGGATACAACAAAAGGTGACCAAAACACTTGGAAATTCCCAAGAGAGTGTGCATCAGTTCCCAGTGCCCAGTGCTGAGTTAGTCCAGGGTCGACAGAGGCAGTGACCCTCTCTGGCTGTCATGTATGAGGCAGGGAGGGAGAAGGCTGTGACAGTGAGAACACATGTGACAAAGCAGACAATAGGGCCGTAATGGAAGCTCCTGCTTCATGGAAGGGTAAGAAAGCAAGCCCCCTCCTTATAACTCATCTAATGCACCATGACTCCATGCACCATTGTTTCCAAAAATACCCCCTGCTCTTCTGCTAACTGGATGTGTATTTCCCCCATCAAGAGGAGGAGTTCATTTCCCCTACCCCTGAGTCAGGCTAGTCTTGTGATAGATTTGAAACATAGAATGTCAGCGAGAGAGATACTGTGCATGAGCCCAGCCTAAGCCTCAATAGACCTCACACTTTCTGTCTTTATGGTCCTGGGACCACCATGTAGACCACCAGTATAACCTACTAAAGGTGAAAGTCCACATACAGGTAAACCAGGTCATACCATAGTAAATAGTGAACACCAAACTCCAGACTTAAAAATGAGGTCTTCTTGTAGACCCCAGCCCCACTGAGGCCTCATCTGAAGGCAGTCACTTTTGTGAGCCCGATTGAAGCCAGCAGAGGAACTTCCCAGCCCATACACAGAACTATGAGAAAAAATAACTTGTTCTTAAGTCACTAAGTTTTAAGATGGTTTGTTGGGTAGGAATAGATAAATAAAACACATAGCCAACATGGTCTGTTTCTCCTACCGGACTGGTGCCATCAACATCTTGGATTCTGGAGGGTAACAGTCCCAGCAGAGCCAGGAAGATACATGGGGGAGGATAAAGCAAAGCACCAACCACCATCTAGGACATCAAGCAGGGCAGATTGAGGACTAACCAACTGATGCTGATCCCCTGGGTTTTGCACTGGAACAAGCTCAAGCTTCCCCTTCACTTTACTTGTTGACAAGGGCAAAGAGAGGGACACAAGCCTGGGTGTCAGGACCTGTGGGTTCTAATTACTCACTGCGACCTTTAGATGTAGCACATAAGCCACCTGTGCCTCAGTGTCATCACCAGCAAAATGTCCTCAACTTCCCTGCCTATTTCACAGCAAGGGATGCTGCCAGGATCCAGAGAGAAAACCACTCTGGAAACTCTGAAGCATGACACAGACGTGAGACATTTCTATAAATGGGATTCAATGCTATTAATTAGATCCACTGCCGTTTATTGAATCCACAGCCCCCTCAGATTATTTGATGAGATAAAAGGAAACATTTTTATGGCTGGAAATCATTACTACCATCATCTCACAAATACATGCTTTTACAAAAAGGTGTGCCCAGCATTGAAACCCAGGGCACAAAGACCAAAGTGTCCCCGAAGGATCCCTAAGCCACAGAAAAAGAGAAAAATGCAGAGTAACATGAATCATCTCAGCCTCCTGGCCTCATTTCCAGATCTACTAAACTGGAAAACATAGAGCACTATTTGCTGAGCTCTTGACACATTCTAGGGGTAGAAAACGAAGAGAATTAGCCATCACTCATCACCTGCTGTGTACCCAGTTCTCTGTGAGGATAGTTTCTATGTGTACTCCTTATTATTCCTTTCAGTCATCCCATGAGATTACAGAAAAGGAAACTGACTCTCAAGGAGATAAGCACTGTTACATGGTGCAAAGGAGGAAGATGATAAGATTAGAAAAGTTTCTATAGATGACAGAGAATGTGGGGTAGTTTTGAAGAACAGATAAAATTTTAAGTTAAAAAAAAAAGTTGGGCAAACTGTGCTAGAGAAGAAACAGGCATGAGGTTTAACATGAGAAAAGAGGATTCTCCTGGAGGTATAGTTTGACAGACGCATAGCCGCGTATAGAAAGCATAGGAAGATGAGATTCGAGCATGGGGCTGAGACTCTCTGTCAACAAGGGTTCAATCAGAAGAGCAGAGCTGGGGCGCCTGGGTGGCTCAGTGGGTTAAAGCCTCTGCCTTCGGCTCAGGTCATGATCCCAGGGTCCTGGGATCAAGCCCCACATCGGGCTCTCTGCTCCGTGAAGAGCCTGCTTCCTCCTCTCTCTCTGCCTCCCTCTCTTGCCTACTTGTGATCTCTGTCTGTCAAATAAATAAGTAAAATTAAGAAAAAAAAAAAAAGAAGAGCAGAGCCAATAGGATATTTATGGATTCACTACAGGAAAATTCACACAACTGTGGAAGCCAGTTAAATAATCTCCTTAAGGCTGTTGTCTTTGCATCTGATGCTGGTGCTTAAAATCCACAAGACAAGCAGTTAGGAAGAGCAGGTCAAGAGCAGGTTGGAACTTTCGTAACTCAATAATACAAAGATAGCTAGGCCAGTTTAAAAATGGGTAAAGTATCTGCATAGACATTTCTCCAAATAAGATATTTTTATCTAAAAAAAAATATATATATATATATGTATATATATATTCAATGTAATATATATATAAATAGTCAATAAGTACATGAAATGATGTTCAATAGCAGTAGCCATTAGGGGACACAAATCAAGACCACAGTGAGAGACCCCTTCACAAACACTATGATAACTACAATCAAAAAGACAGATAATAATAAACGTTGGCAATGGTATAGAGAATTTAGAATCCTCGTGAATTGCTGCTGGGATTGTAAACTAGATAGTTCGACAGTCCCTCCCTCCAAATGAGTTACCATATGACCCAGTGATTACACTCTTAAGTGTATGCCAAAGAGAAATGAAAACATACGTCCACAAAAAAAAAAGTGTACACAGATGTTCATAGCAACATTGTTCATGATAGCCAAAAGGTGGTACCAATGTAAAGGAAAAAAATAAACAAAATATGGTATGTCCATACACCAGAATATTATTCACCAGTAAAAAAAGAATGAAGTGCTAAAACATGCTACAATATGGATGAACCTTTGAAACATATGCTAAAGGTAAAGAAGCAGGACACAGAGTGTATTTTTCCATATATATGAAATGTCCAGAATAAGCAAATCTCCAAAACAGAAAGTAGGGCTAGAGGAGAAGGGCAGGGGTATGGCAACAGGGAGTGACTATGTTGGGTATTGAGTTTCTTTTTGGGATGATGAACATTCTACAGCTAATTGTAGTGATGGTTGTGCACCTCTGTAATATACTAAAAACCAATTAAGTGTACATTTAAATGTGTGAAATGTATGTATTTGAATTATATCTCAGTAGAGGTGTTAAAAAAAAAACACTATGCATGAGCTGGAATCCTATAAGGATGGACTAAAACCCTTTTCCATTCTTATTTCTGACCTTCAAAACAAGGGAATATTGAAGAAGGTGGGTCCCATTGTCATAGAGCTACCCTTGTCTGCCAGGCTTAGGAGTCAGAGAAAAAAGGAGGATCCAGGGGAAGGTAAAGCAATTCAGGCCCAGACGCTGCTTCATGCCAACAGGGTGAGCCAGCAGATCATTAGCGATGTTTGTGCACTGCAAAACGGTAGCCGCTTCCCTTCTGCCCTGCAGGCCTCACGTGTGTCCACATTACCTGGACACAGAAGAGAAGGGACTTCTGGGAAATGTAGTTCAGTCTGGACAAGCTGAAACCTTTTTCAGGCCTTCCGCTTGGACTGAATTACACCTGGCTTTCCTGGGTCTCCAACTTGCTGATAACAGATCGTGGGACATCTCAGCCTCCATAATCATGTGAGCCAACTCCTCACAACAAATCTCTTTATAATATCCTATAGGTTTTCTTTCTCAGGAAAACCCTGACTAATACAGTGATGATTCAAGGAGAGATAGGTAATTACTTCCAAAAAATGAAGGCAGAATCAAAGAGAAACTGTTGTCAGAACAGCAACTAGATTGTGGTCAGAAACGCTCTAGAATAAGAGATAGACTTTTTTTCTTTTTTTATCAAGTCTCCCATTAAAGAGTTGAGCCCCAGGATCATAAATCCAGCATGAGTAGAAAAGGTGAGCAAGGTAGAGAGTGCATTACTCCAAAAGCAAAGGAAACTATACTCCAACAGGTGATTTTGTGAGTGTTGTCTGTAACCACGGTTGCCCTGGGTGGAATTTTTGAAGGCCAGTTAAGGAGGGATCCAGATCTGGCTCTGATATCAATCTTGGCAGCAACTTGAAAGGCATTTCACAGAAAACACAAGTAGCAAGACAAACAATTGCTCAGAGTTCTCAAGAGCTCCAGGGCAGTTTGGGAAATTGGAAGAGTGTTGACTACATTGGCCACCATCAGAGCAGACATCACTCAGCGCAGACCTGGGATGATAAGGCTCCTTCTGGAAAAATGCTGCGGATCTCTCAGAGAAGCTGGTAAGATGGCAAAGATGAGGAACCCTGGGAAGATATCAGGGTCCATGGCATTCCTGTTTGTCCTTGTCACCCACCCCAAAGGTACAAGTCACCTGCTGACCAGGAGAGCTTCAAGTCCTATTTGCTTCAAGGGGAAGCCATATTGCCGAGGAAGCCATTGCTCCCTAAAAATTCCCGATCCTGATTCCCTCCATTTCCCTAGAAATGATATCTTAATTGATTTTTAATTATTTTCATTTCTCAAAGTTAATTACCCTACAAAATTATCATCAAGGCCAAAGCGCTCTGCCTGTGTCTGTGTACGTGTGTGATGGGTGTGTGTGGGCCTGTGGTTTGTGGGGATAAGCATGTACATCCATTTACAGTC
>PISX010037567.1:0-10944 GCA_004024625.1 Mellivora capensis
CAGCAACCCTCAGTTTGTTTTGTGAGATTAAGAGTCACTTATGGTTTGTCTCCCTCCCAATCCCATCTTGTTTCTTTTCTTCTTTTCCTACCCCCCCAACCCCCCATGTTGCATCTCCACTTCCTTGAAGCAATAGTTTTTATAGGAATCAAATAGAACTGTTAATACATATAACTGAAATTTCTGTCCAACATTTTTGAACAGTCCTACTATGAGTCTTCTCAACCACCCAGTTGTGGTTGGGAATCTCAGCCAGTCTTTCCCTTGCTTTTGCCCCTTAATGGGTGAATCCATGCCTTTCTCCACGCGATTGCCCCATTTCCACATGGTGCTTCAGAAGATCACGCATTCATGTGTTTCTCACATCAGTGCCAAGGCCGTGGACGCTGTAACAAAATTCTGCTGAATTCTTGAAGGAAAGGATCCCAGACCCGTCATGACCCCATATAGCAGGCAACCGTGTCATCACAAAAGCAGATTTCTGGGCAGCCAGTCCGCAGAGGACAAGGCTCTCCCATGGCCTTGGAGCTCTTGTACCACTGGTAATTGCTGGAATGAGCATCTCCATAACAGAGCCTACCCCAGAGGGCATCTGACACTTGAAAATGCAAGTGTGGCTTGAAACCTCATGCAAAAGAAAGATGAAGACCTTGCCTATTGCTATGACATCAGCCACCCACACACCCAGCAAAGCTGGAAAATGGAATGCAGACTATCTGTATTTTACAGGAATAAATCGAGACCATTATGCTGGGATTTTTTTCCCCTTAAGTCCACATAGAAGGAAATGGGTGTGGTGCCTTACCCTGTCATGGCCTCAAAGACCCATGTGTGATTGGGAATGGTTTTGTATAGAAATAATCTTGTAGTTGGTATAGGTTTTCTCAAACTGGGAGGTGGGGGGAGGAACTTACCTGCAATCCTAAGGGCTTGAGCGTTTTGTGAAGAAGTCTAAATGGTAAGTTTCCATTTTAAAGATGGTATAAAAAAATCGTTTATTGGCTATAAAGAGATCATCCATTTGCAGTGATAACTCATATCTGAAAAATTTCTTTTGTAGAAGACTTTTGTTCCTTTTTTTTCAGACTTTTTTTTTTCTTTGTTCATTTGTTTGTTTCTTAAATTCCATACATGACTCAAATCATATGGTATATGTCTTTCTCTGGCTGGCTTATTTTACTTAGTATTATATCCTTTAATTCCATCTATGTTATTGCAAATGGCAAGATGTCATTCTTTTTATGGCTGAATAATATTTCCCTGTATATATATTTACTACGTCTTCTTTATCCATTCATCAGTTGATGGACCCTTGGGCTGCTTCCATAATTTGGCTATTGTAAATAATGCTGCAATTAATACAGCAGTGCATATATCTTTTCAAATTAGTGTTTTTGTATTCTTTGGTTAAAGACTCAATAGTGTGATTATTGGATTATAGGGTAGCTCTATTTTTAACTTCTTTTTTTAATATTTTATTTACTTATTTATTTATTTATTTATTTATTTGACAGACATCACAAGTAGGCAGAGAGAGAGAGGAAGGGAAGCAGGCTCCCTGCTGAGCAGAGAGTCTGATGCGGGGCTCGATCCCAGGACCCTGAGATCATGACCCAGGCCGAAGGCAGAGGCTTTAACCCACTGAGCCACCCAGGCGCCCCTCTATTTTTAACTTCTGAGGAACCTCCATACTGTTTTCCAGAGTGGCTGTGCCAGTCTGCACTCCCACCCACAGTGCATGAGGGTTCCTTGTCCTCCACATCCTTTCCAACACTTGTTTCTTAAGCTTTGGAGGTGATATCTCCCTGTAGTTTTGATTTACATTTTCTGGATGATGAATGATGTTGACCATTTTGTTGTGTCTGTTGGCCATCGATACGTCTTCTTTGAAGAAATATCTGTTTGTGTCTTCTGCACATTTTTAATGGATTATTTGTGGATTTGGAATATGGAGTTGTATAAGTTCTTCATATATTTTGCATACTAAGAACTTCTCTTCCTTCCTTCCTTCCTTCCTTCCTTTCCTTCTTTCTTCTGATTTTATTTACTTGAGAGAGAGAGAGAGAGAGAGAGCACAAGCAGGGGGAGCTGCAAGCAGAGGGAGAAGCAGGCTCCCCACTGAACAAGGAGCCGGATATGGGACTTGATCCCAAGACCCTGAGATCATGACCTGAGCCGAAGGCAGATGCTTAACCGACTGAGCCACGCAGGCATCCCAGGACTTGTGTAAGGTAGTGTTTTTCCCACTGAAATAAGTAGGCATATTCTTGGGATTTTATGAGAATTCTTTCCCCTTGAAAAGATTAATATAATTCTTAAATTTGAGAAATATCAATTTTGTACATTAAAAAATTTTTTTAATTACAAGATCGAAGTATAATTTGGGATTAGTCTCCCTTTATCTCAGTTTCTCCACAAAATGAGTAGGAAGTCATTCTCTTTAAATGAGATGTAAAATCAGGGGAAATGAATAGGTTACGGCTCTTTTCTGTGGAAAGGTATGGAATTAACATAGGGTATCAATTGTTTTAGGCTTGAAAGTAGTTCTTGAGCAGCAATTAACAGTACCACAGAGAAGCAAACAATTTGTTCTTACCCAGAAGGTTTGTGGGGAAAGAGAGACAGGGAACTCAGAGCCCATGGGTCAGCTCCTCTGCAGAGGTAGAACATTATGGGCTCCATCAGCACGGGAGGCCTTGCCAGGAGCAGCAGTGGGCCTTCTGTTTTGGCTGGCTGAACAGAGTAAAGCTCTAAGGTGAGGACTGGTGCAAGGAACAGGTGAACGTGTACATAAAAGTATGGAACACGGTATCAGGCACAAAGCAGAGGCTCCTTATGTGTTCACACTGAATCCTCAATTCAAATTGGGGAGATTTACACAGAGCACCTGTCTTGACAGGATGGTTGCTTTGAATTATATTCTGGATAAGTTTTTCTATTACCAAGAACCTACTTTGGGTAGAGTCAAACAAACGTGGGTTCACATCTGACAAGCCTACAGTGGGTATCTACCATATGCCAGATACAGGTGCTAGGTGATTTTGCAGATAAAACCCCAGTCCTTCTCTAATCCTTCAGTGTTCTAGGGTCAACTTGTCCAATAACACCCAAATGAATAACTACAGTCCCACCTCATACTACTCTAGAAACACAAAGCCCAAAGTTTTTGGAAGGAAACTCCCATTCTCCTAGCACTTTCCATCCAGTTCCCTTTATGCCGAAATGAAGACCCAGTCTCTTCTACATCGTTCCTCAAAACATACTGCCAACTGGGCTGTTGTCCCCATAAATTGAATTCAGCTGCTTCTCTAGAAAACTGCCTCTGCATTAGGACTTTTATCCCAAAGTCCAAGAGCATTTTTCCATTTTTTAAAGAATTTTATTTATTCATTTGACAGACAGAGATCACAAGTAGGCAGAGAGGCAGGCAGAGAGAGAGAGAGAGAGAGAGAGAGGAGGAGGAGGAATCAGGCTCCCTACTAAGCAGAGAGCCCGACGAAGGGCTGGATCCCAGGACCCTGGACCCTGGGGTCATGACCTGAGCCGAAGGCAAAGTCTTTAATCCACTGAGCCACCCAGGCGCCCAGCATTTTTCCATTTTTAACTCAACCTTTAATTTCTGTCCCCAAGGAAGCCACCCTGCTTAGAAAGAGAGAAACCCTTGCTCAGGCCAAACTGTACTGTTGACTCCACCTAGATCCAGAATACCAGACGCACAGACTTATTCTGATGCTTGTCAATGCCTAAGCAGAAGTTAAGGATCATCAGAAAAGAGGAAGTTGCCTCACATTTCAGATTTCACAAAGTCTTTCTACTCCAAGGTCTTATTGCAGGTGCTTCATTTTGGTAAACAAAGTATTATCTGGGTAAGTGCTCCATCAGTACTAATATTGGCAGCCTACAGAGGGTCCCTGATGCACTCAAACACAAAGGAGGAAAATAAATTAACACATACTTACTCATTATTCCTGATATGACCGAATTCGGTCATATCTTCTTCGGTATATGACCGAATTCTTCGGTATATGACCGAAGAATTATAATTAAACCTTCTTGTGAGCAAGTCTTTTAATATTACTTGTCAAAACCATACAGTAAGTGGTTAAATTTTGGCAGTCAAGTAAGTACACCCCTACTGAAGGAATGCAAAACAATGCAGGCCTGCTGTCATGTGAATGTGTGCTTTTGGCTTGCTTTTGGATTGTGTTCAGCCTCTTGTGATACAAGTCTGACCACCGTGGCTTCCTCAAAAAAGGCTGAATTCTTCTTACACAGCAAGAAGTTTGGATATAAGCAACCCGAGTCCAACTAAGGCAGTACCCAAAACCCCGTTAGTGACTCAGACTCCTGTTCACTTTCCCCTTTCTGTCCTCATTGTATGGTTCTAGTCCTTGTGATGACAGGACGACAGCTCCACCTCCCAGTTTCCTGTCCACATTTCAGGCAGGGAAAAAAAAAGAAGAAGAAGGGTTAGAACTAGAAGAGAAAGTCAAAACAGGGCATACAATCTGAGTACCCTACCCTGTTAATAAAGAATTTTTCCTAAAGACCCACCCAGCAATTTCTGCTTCCCTCTCGTTGGTCAGAAGTTGAACTATGTTATATGGTCGAGTTTAGCTGAAAAGGAGTCTGGGAAGCTGAGGTTTTCTAATGTAGCACATTATTCTATCCAAGCAAAATCTGAGTTCCATAGGTCAGGTGAAGAATAATGGCTATTGGGAGAGCAGTAAGCAATGTCTCCCAGAGCATCATCAGAGGTTCAAAGCATGCTATATTGCAAACAGCTTCCAGGGAAGCGAAGATGATGTATTCTGGAAAACAGATGGCACTAGAATCTGTAGACCTGGGTATCTCAAACTTTAGAGTACGTAATGATCGCCTGGGGAATCTTGTTAAAATGCATATTTTGGGGGAGAGGGGGTTCCTGGGTGGCTCAGTTGGTTGCTATCTGACTCTTGATTTCGGCTGAGGTTATGATCTCAGGGTCATGAGATGGAACTCCGCACTGGGCTTGTGCTCAGTAGGGAATCTGTATGAGATTCTCTCCCTCTCCCTCTGTCTCTGCCTACCCCATTCTCTCTCTCTCTTTCTCTCTAATAAATACATAAATCTTTTTATTTTATTTTTTTAAAGATTTTATTTATTTATTTGTCAGAGAGAGAGAGAGCGAGCACAGGCAGACAGAGTGGCAGGCAGAGGCAGAGGGAGAAGCAGGCTCTCTGTCGAGCAAGGAGCCCGATGTGGGACTCGATCCCAGGACGCTGGGATCATGACCTGAGCTGAAGGCAGCCGCTTAACCAACCGAGCCACCCAGGCGTCCCTACATAAATCTTTTTAAAGAATGAGTATTTTGATTCAGGAGAATCTTGGCCAGAGCTTCAGATACTTCATTTTTTTTTTTTTTTTTTTTTTTTAGATTTTATTTATTTATTTGACAGAAACAGAGATCACAAGTAGGCAGAGAGGAAAGCCGACAGAGAGGGGGAAGTAGGCTCCCTGCTGAGCAGAGAGCCCGATGTGTGGTTTGATCCCAGGATCCTGAGATCATGACCTGAGCTGAAGGCAGAAGCTTAACCCACCTAGCCACCCAGGTGCCCCTAGAGATACTGCACTTCTAGGAAGCTCTCAGGGCCTGCCAGTACTGTGGGTCCATGGATTGGTGTAACAAGGATACAAAAGATGCATATGGAGAGTGTCAATAAAATGGTTTATTGATTTCTAAGTCAGGGCACTATTTTATATAGTATTAATTTAAAATATGTATAGCAGATGTAATTAATGAAATTGTGGGGCACCTGGGTGGCTCAGTGGGTTAAAGCCTCTGCCCTCGGCTCAGGTCATGATCCCAGGGTCCTGGGATCGAGCCCCGCATCAGGCTCTCTGCTTGGCGGGGAGCCTGCTTCCCCTCCTCTCTCTCTCTGCCTGCCTCTCTGCCTACTTGTGATCTCTGTCTGTCAAATAAATAAATAAAATCTTTAAAAATAAATAAATAAATAAATAAATGAAATTGTGTAAGTTGCCGCTTCCGGTCGGTGAACAGGAGAAGAATTAGGCACAAACAAGTCAGCTACAAGAGATTGGGAGCAGGGGACAACAGTCGAAAAGACTGCTGCCCCGAGCAACTCCACAGTCTTGCTTTTATTAGATAGAAACAATAGCCAACAGAGGAATCGAAGAAGGCCAAACATTAGTCACATGTCTTGTGGACAAACAAGGAGGAGGATAAAGTTTATAGTCAACCAAGTACATTCAAAGGACTCATCTAAATAGCAATGGGCGCTTCTTGGAAGAGAAAGGAGCGATAACGGGAAAGGGAAGCAGACGGTATTTTGTTCCACCCTGAGCTGATTGGGCGTTCCCAGCTGCCCAGCTTCTGTGAAGGGGAGGCGTTCCGCCCTGAGCGAGCCGGGCATACCCAGCTGCCCAGCTTCACGGTCGTATATCGTCCTTCTCCCCAAAGACCTGTTGCCAGTATATGTTTTTCATTAAAGGCCATATCTAAATGTGCTTGGTAACTAGTAAAATCCTCCAGGGGTAATAGTTTAAGTAACACATTGTTCCGAGAGGCAGTAGCATCAAGTGAATGTTTAAAATTGTCATCTACTTCAGCAAAAGTTTATATACTCAAGATGGCCTTTAGAAACTTAAAAAAAAATTAACCCCAATGAGAAATTAGGAAAACAGCTTTTTATTTGGAGTTGCTTTCTAACTGGGGCATATTGAGTAATTTTAGAGTCAAATACTCTCCTGGATTCCATACCTTACTCCTGGGCCTACTGTTTGAGTCACACTCAGAAAGACAAGCTATTTTTTAATACCAGTAGTAAGTGGAAGAAAAAAAAAAGACAGAGGTATGGTTCCTGACTCAGACAAATCTGAGTTCTGACCCCATTGTATAAATAATATATTTCTACGTAATAAATTACTTCAAAATTTAGTGACTTAACTCAACCATAATCATTTCTTGTCTCATGTATTTCTATGGGTCAGGAATTCAGGTGTGGCTTGGCTGGGCAGTTCTGACTTGGGGTCTCTTACAAGGTGCTGTCAGTTGTCCACTGGGGCTGATGTCATCTGAAGGCTTGACCGGGGTTGCAAATCCACTTTCAAGGTGGTTCCTTTGGTTGATGCTGGCTTTTCATGGGAGATCTCAGTTCCTCTTCACAGGGCTGCTCAAGTGTCTTCACGGCATAGCATCTGGTTTCTATCCAGAGTAATTCAAAAGATCAAGCTTGAAGCTATAATTGTTAGCTAGGATGCAGTGGGAAGTTACTCAAATAAGAGGGCTGAAAGCTATCTTCAGAAAGGAGGGCAAGGGACAAAAGCAGGGAAGGAATGTGTTTTGGTTTGGAGAACCAGCAGTTCCAGCCAAGGAGACACCCAGCTAGGTGTTTCACCTGATAATCCCTCATGGGAGCCAGTTTGAGCTGGACTGGAGCTGTGGATCCAGCCAGAAGCCCCCCTGAGTTGTTCTGAAGTTAACTTTAGCTCGTTATAATACTAAGATCGCCTCCTCTGGGCAGTTTTCCCCATTTTTTGAACATACGATGTGTGTACTTGTCTGTGGGCAGGCTAAGTGTGCACAATTAAACCAAAGAGCCTATGCGAGCTTCCTGCCCGAGCCCAATGCACTGAATAAATCTTCCTGTCCTAAGCTCATGTGGAGACAGTGTTCTGAGAGCTGGCTGCCTGTCTCCTTACTCGTAACAAGTTAATACAAAATTCTTTGCTTTCAACATTTCTTGGATTTCATTCAATATGATGGGGATAAACCCCTTGAGTTCAGTTAGCCTCTGAAGTCATACACTGTCACTTATATCATGTTCTATTGATTTTAATCAGATCAGGTCTGATTTGAAGATGGGAGTAAACTACAGAAGTGTGGGAATGCCTAGAGTTAAATCACTGAGAGCCTTCATAGACACACTGGCCGGCCGTCATAGTTCTGCTTTCCCACTGACTTTGAGAAGGTCCCATAGACTCTCTACACTGACACCCTTATCTGTACAATGGGAATTCATAAGTCTCCAACTTCTGAAGGTGTTTGAAAATGACATAATATATGTCAAGTGCTTTTCACTTAGTAAGAACCCAGTATGCATGAGCCATAATCACAATAATAGTGTTATCAGCATTGTTAGATGATGGCTGTGATACTGTGATTGTTAATAAGAAATATAAATTTGGTCTTCCACTCCTACACACAACTTCTAAAACTTTTGTCATTTCCTAAGTAATCAGAGAAATTAGAGCACCTTTGTTCTTTGGTACTACTTCCCAAAATAGCTCCAGTGCATAAAGGTAAAAGGAGTGTCTTTTGTTATTCACAAGTATCCCCTATCAACCTCCTCTGACTTTAGAGTACCTGGAGTGGATTTTGGAAAGCCCTCAGATAACAAGAATGGGGGCTGGTCTCCAGGGAAACCAACTCTGTGAATAGAAAGTTTGAACTTTCAACCTGCCCTCTAACCACCACGGAGTGGGAGGGACTGGAGGTTGACTTAGTCACCCAAGGACAATGATTTAATCAATCATGCTTAAATAAGGAAGCCTCCATAAAAAAACCCTGAAGTATGAAACCTGGAGTTCAGACAGCTTCTGGGTTGGTGAAGACATGGAGGTGTTGGGAGGGTGGTATGACTGAAGGGGATATGGGAGCTCCGCCTCCTTCCCCCATAGCTGGCCCTTGCATGCATCTCTCCTATATTTATCTGTTCCGGAGTTGTCTTCTTTGATAGTAAACCAGTAACTCACTAAGTAAAACTGTTTTGTTTTGTTTTGTTTTCTGAATTCTGTGAGCCCTTCTAGCAAATTATCAAACCTGAGGAGGAGGTTGTGGGAACCTCCAATTTATAGCCCGTCCATCCAAAGCAAGGTGACAAGGCAGCCTTGCAGCAGGCCTCTGAAGGGAGGGGGCAGTCTTGTGGGGTGGATCTCTAACTTGCAGGATCTGACCCTACCTCCAGATAGACAGTGTCAGAATGGAGTTAAATTGTAGGATGCCAGCTGGTGTTGGAGAACTGGTCAGTGTGAGAAAAAACTCCATATGTTCAGTGACTAGAAGTGGGGTATTCAGAGTACTGAGTGTGAGAAGGGAAACAACAGTTTTTTCCTTTTATGGCTAACAACCTCCCCCACAGAAAAACTGTATCTCTCAGTCCAGTTCCCAGACAAGTCCACCTTGCCTTGGTAGGCACGTAGAGTAGAAGGGTGGTAGACAGCCACTCATTCCTTGATAGATAAACGGAATGTTAGAGCCTCCCATCTCTCACACGCTGCTCCCTGCCCTACAGATCGCATGCTGGAGCTGTCTTAATTGAACATCCCACATTCTGATGTACATACTCTTTGTACATGCTCTTCCCTCTGCCTGGAACATTTTCTGTCTCTCCGAAACATCGTGTAATATCAACTTCTCCTTCTTTTCTCAATAAATATATTGATTTGTTTTCCTATGCATTCTCCTCTCTCTTCCTTTCCCCAGTATTTTCTTTCATTCATTCTATTCTATTCAACTTTCATTCATTCTATTATATTCAACATTCTATTTAACTATTCAACAAATAGTTATGGAATGTCACTCATGTGCCGGGAAGAAGATTGGTCAACAAGATAAAGTGCCTATCTTCCTGTAACTTACAGTTCGGTGAGGAGGAAGATAAGTATCCTCCCCCCAAAATAAATACAGAAACATATATCATGTGATGATGAAGGCTATGAAGAAATACCTAGGGAGCTAAAGAGATAAACAGTTGTGGATGCAGGGAGCTGTTTTAAAGTCAGAGTAACTTAAATAATTTAAATATATTTATCTTCCTGGTAGCCTGTGAAAACCTCAGCATCAGATATTAAATTATTTACCTCTGTATCTCCAGTACTTAATGTACCTGGATCCAAGCAGATATTTAGTTAACATTTGTTGAATAAGAAAAAAGAAATAAATGAATGAATGAATGAATGAATGTTAGATTCCACTATAAACTCCACATGAGCAAGTTACAGCCCAGAGAAGTTTGATCTTTTTTTTCCCAAGAAGAAACAGAGAGCAAGAAATAGAAATCTTAACTCCAAGAATGCTTGCTTCAAGGACAATGCTGTTTTTACTGTGTTATATTATGCATGCTTAAAACATCTTTGTTTTAATAATGCCCCATCTGTTCCTCTTTCAGTGTTGACTAGACTCGGCTACTCGAATGGAATTCTGAGAGCTTGTTTTTCCAGTTTTTTACTTAGTCTTCATGGAAACCACCACTGTTTACCCTTGAATAGACAAAAGGCTTCTCCGAAGTCCCAACAGTATATTTGTCCACCTGGTCAAGCTTGGTTGGTTATAAGCCACACAGAATTGAAGTGCATGGGAAATTGGGAAGCAAGAAAGAGTACTCATTCAGATCCCATAAGATTCTTTTATAGAGGAAAAATAAACCTGAGACAATTCTCAAACTTTTTGGCTCAAGAAACGGTCTTAGGGGCACTTAGGTGGCTCAGTCGTTTAGCGTCTGCCTTCAGCTCAGGACATGATTCCAGTGTCCTGGGATCGAGTGTCCCACATCGGGCTCCCTGTCCAGCAGGAAGCCTTCTTCTCCTTCTCCCATTCCCCCTGCTTGTGCTCCCTCTCTCGCTGTGTCTCTCTGTCAAATAAATAGATAAAATCTTAAAAAAAAAAAGAAAACTGTCTTAAAAATTATTGAACACCTGGGGTGCCTCAGTCATTTAAGAGTCCAACTCTTGGGGCGCCTGGGTGGCTCAGTGGGTTAAGCCTCTGCTTTCGGCTCAGGTCATGATCCCAGGGTCCTGGGATCGAGCCCCACATCAGGCTCTCTGCTCCGCGGGAGCCTGCTTCCTCCTCTCTCTCTCTCTGCCTGCCTCTCTGCCTACTTGTGCTCTCTCTCTGTCTGTCAAATAAATGAATAAAATCTAAAAATTAAAAAAAAAAAAAAAAAA